>JAOWBN010241400.1:0-23859 GCA_028565015.1 Pinguicula moranensis
GGCAAAATGGTAATTTCGCCCCCGTCCTTGCATTCCGTGCGGTTGAAATCCGTGCGCTATATCATTTTTGGAGAAAAGGTGCTACTTTAAAATTCTTCTGTGCGAATTAATCCAACGTAAATAAATGGACCGAACAGCAAAAATTAAACACCCTTCTCACGCGGAGTCTCCACGAAATTCAATGATGTTTTTCAGATTTTATAAAAGCAACAAATATAAAAATAAGAAAACAATACAATATTTACATGGTCAGACTTGAAAGTCTACGTCTATGGAAGAAGAGGAAAATCAATCCACTAGAAAGCAACAATCCTGTAATACATAGAAGTAGACACAGAGAATAACTAAGAAATCATTTGTAATCATGCAGATACAAAGAGCCACATCCCAAGTCTCACATATCTATTTTTGTCTCATCCAGTCTCTCTATCATTTTATGTCTCTTTCTTAACTCTAACAGTTAAGATATCTCCTATATTCTAATACAATTAAAATTCTTACAATAAATATTAATTCAAGTCAAACACTAAAAAATTATATTAGCCAAATTCTTAACAATCACCCCATTGACTTAAATTCTCTTGTATACAAACTTAATTTCATCCTCCAAGTAATCCCTCAGAGGTAGCTCCATGGCATACACCAGTCAAACTCATCTTGAACTTGCCAATCAGAGGATGACTTAATCGCCATACCCACGAGACTAACAAGCTTTACAACAATAGAAATACTCATACTTCTCTGATCACACAGAAATTCTATGTGTTTTCTCAAAATACTATCATGGTCGGAGACGGACACTTCTCACAAAGAGAAAATCTATTTTTCAATTCTTTCACACCACTTTCACTCTTACAACCAGAGTGAATCATCGACCTTGAAGCACTATATGGCATTTCTAAGCCACCATTAACATGGTACCAAAGTGCAGAAGCTTCCATGAGCCTTCCATACTCCAAAGTTTCCAAACCTTCACGACTTCTCAACACGCATGGTTTCAAGTTACTTAAACTTTGATCTCGAGCTTTAACTGACTTCTTGTCTAGTTTTAATTTTTCAGTTCCTTAAGATCCACATTTGTTAACCAAAATGTTAAGATTGCCTTCATCTTGACTCAGCCACATCGCAAATTTGACACAAGACACAAATGTTATCTCGCCATACAAACAAGAAGATAAATCAAACAGCTAACAATATTCTTTTAGATATCCAAATTATAACTCCAAGTTAACAGGGGTACAACATATTGAAACATAAATGACCACAAACTACTTTAGAAATTTAGCCAATTGAATAATCCAAAAATTCTCCAAAAAAATCTCTAGAACCCGCGTACAATTTTGTGCAAAATTTGTCCCATACACTAAACAATCAACCACCACACTTTAGGTCTTATTTTCTTCGTTCCATGGGTTTTTCAACCACACCAAAATTGTGGCGATTGGAGCTTTGGATCTCCGTAAATCAGCAGTCAAAGTTGATTGGAGGTTCCTTCGCGAACAACAACAACTTTCATCAAATTTAATGAAATTAAGACTCTTCCCGAAAATACATGACCACAGAACTATAGGGCTTTTATTTCTATCTCAATGGACTTTCAAACGACATCATGATCATCATGATCGGAGTTCTCAATCTTTGAAAATATACAATCAAAGTAGTAGAAACACTGGTCAACATAGGAGATTCGCTCAAAACCTTCCCATTTTTTCTTTAAAAAATCTCATGTCCAAACGTCACAAATCTCTTATCCCAAATAATTAAAGTCTCAATTTTACCACAGGTCTTGAAACCCAACTCCAGATTTCACAGCCTAGGCTGTGATACCACTTGTTGGAAAATATTCAATATTATGTGAAAGCGAAAAATATAAAAACAATGCAACAATACAAAATTTACATGGTTCGGTATGAAAACTTACGTCCATATGAGAATAGGAAAATCAATCTACTATGAAATTACAATCCTGTCTATACAAATGAGACATATAAAATAACGAGGAGACACAAAGAAAACTTATCAAGTTACGCAAACACATAAATCAACATCCTAAGTCTCCTATCTCTATTTTTCTCTCACTCAGTCTTTCTTTCCTTTTCTGCCTCTTTTTCAACCCTATAAGTTAAGAGATCTCTTATTTATATTCAGGAATTCTAATTCTGTTAGAATTCTTCTAAGAAATATTAATTCAAGTCAAATACTAGAAATTTATTATTAGGCAAACACATGAACCAATGCTTTCTTCCTCCTACTCTGTTTCAATCTACCATTGGAATTCAAGCTGCGAGCTCTCATAAATATTGCTTTTTCATCTTGTTCATAGTTGTAACAAAATTTTTATGCAACCCCTTGCTCAAAGCTCAACATTTCTGCTATGAAAATGGAAACTATTCAAGCGATAACGCATACGAGTCCAATCTCAACTCACTCCCCTCCTCCCTCTATTCAAACATCGGCAACAACTGATTCCTTAGCTAATTGATCAGCGATGTCATCGATAAAGCCAGATCCACCGCGCTCTGTCGCATTGATTCATAGCTCGTCGACTGCCAGGGTTGCATCTACAATGCCACTGTGAATCTTCCTCTATTATGCCCTCCTGAGGAAGAGGGTCATCATGTGGATACATTCCTGCATGCTACGCTACTTCTCCGATGAGTCCATATTTGGAATACTGTCAAAGTCGCCCTACGCCATCATCCACAGCCTTGCAAATGTCTCTAGCATCGAGTAATTCAACGCCGATATCTGGTGGGGATCGAATCGAGCCAAACTTTATGCAGCATGGAATAGTGCGTACCCGATTTATCCTTCAATTATTGCAGTCTGTGTTTGTTTGTGGTTGCGCAGAGGATACCGTGTTGTTGTATGTAAGTATATTTAGCATATTCCGTCCATGCATGTGTGTGGGTCAACTTATAAGGTTGAGGTTAGCTACTTTCATTAAAACATTACTATCAAGGTGATTGATTGTAGCATAATGTTTATTTATAAGTTGGATTATACTTGTATTCCTAATCCGTATAAGATATTATTCTTTAACACACACCCTTGAGTTCAATTGGACAATATCTATTGAGACTTGCTTTTATAATGTAGCTATGTACCACAATAATCAGCAAAATGAACCCACAACTCCATTGCAACTGCGTGTCAAAAGCCCTTAGATATTTATTATTTGGATATTAAGCCATATTCAACTCTGATATCATGTAAATATATTTAGTGGACCCAACCTATGTGTGTTTGGGCCCATGCGGGCATGCGCACGTGTGGGCCAACCAATAAGGTTGATGTGAGATACTCTCATTAAAACCTTACTACCAAGGTGATTGATTGAAATACTATATTTTCTTGTAGGTTAAATTATATTTGTATACTATGTGGAATTGATGTGAATATTTGTTCGCGGAATGTAAACGTGGAGTCGGGAGCTTATTCTTGATACAGAGATACACAAAATAGTAGATTAAATGAACTGACAAAAAATAAAACAGATAGATTCAGAATAATTCGATGGAAGGGAACGGAGAAGGAAGAAATGTATTATGCCATAAAAACCTAATCAAACATTGAACATCAACCCCTAGCCAACTACTACGTTAGAAATGAATATAAACCAATGGTTCAATCAAACACCTACCCGAGAATTTACTCTATGATAAAAACGAGTATCATAGAATCAACCTTTACATATACCCTAAGATGTATGCAACCTAATTCTCTTCAAAATAAAAATTTAAATAAACAAAGAGGTTCCTCTCCAGTTCGTAACATAGTAATCAAAAATTGTCTTTTCATAAATAACGACTTTGAGGCCATTAAATAGGCTTACAAAAGATAAAGGAACTAGGATTCTGTTTCCTAGTTTTATTAGAGCCCTATCTAATTTAAATTCTATTACGATTGGACCTTACCTAAGTAACAAGCTCATCCTAATTCAATTTCTAAAAAGTAGTAAATTACCTAATTACATAAAAATTCAAAATTCTCGCCAATTAATGGACTAATTTAATTAAAAGACCTAATAAGAAAAATGAACACCCACCTTGACATCTTTTAGCAGGGGCCGTGACCTCCGACACACGCAATATCCCACATGCTCGATCTGGTCTCAATAACTTGCGTGCCAACTTCCAGTTTGAGAATAGTATATTCCAAAATTAGTATTCCTCCATTTGTCAGAATATGGCTTGATACTTTCTCCGTCACTAGGTAAAATGTCAACTCGATAAGAATACATTGAGATCTCTGATCACCAATAATACCAAGACTGTGTAGTGCTACGAATAGTAGATCGTGAATGAACAAAAGCAGTATGTTCCAAAATTCACATCTCACAATCGAACCATTGAAATTGGATCACCTTTGGACATGAAGATGCTCAATGAGTTCTCTAACTCCAGTTACATTTGCAGGCCGATCCAACCATATTTGTGTTTCCGATTGGAAGAAATCATGAAACTGAGTTTCGCTATATAATTCACATCACATGGTCCAATTACTTTAAACCATGCAAGAATTCAAATTTGTCTCAGGCTTTCGACATTCACATCAGGGATGTTATTCCTTAGTATTGTAATGGGATGAACGGGTTAGGATCATGGTCCCCATATGCATACTTTGGTATGAGACGGTGGAGGATTCATTAATTTATAGAGGATTTGAGAAGCGCGAGTGTAGGTAGCATCGGTGCTGACCTGGCCGCTTGGGCCACCGGGAACTCTTTCATCTATTTTTTGTTTCTGATTATTTTAAAACACTTAAAAAGTATTAAGTTGGAGAAAATACTGACTTTGTCTGAATTTATCCAAAAAAGTACTTTTGTTGGAAAATCTTCGAAATGTTTACAAAGAAACTGCTTAAAGAGCTATGTAGAAGAATTTTGAACAATTTTTTATTTTGGTTAAGAAATTTATTTATAAAAAATTAAATAATACATAACTCATTAGTGACTAATGGCCCAATACATCTAATTCTTCTATCTACTCATGATTAGAATAGGCCTTCTTGTCCAGTCGATGAATGTATCCATCTGACAATTTCTTCACTTTGATCACTGCCCAGATTTGGATTTGCAATTGCTCCCAAATTTTTTCAAGTGATTTGCAGTCTTGCTGAAAGATTACCCTATTCCTGTATAGCCATATACATCTGCCAATTTGTCATTAACCATAGTAAGCGCCAACATTTCTTCTATTTTTTTCCTGGTGATGAACGTATGCCCAATATAGTTGATAAGAGGGTTGCTGTGTAACACAATTATTTGATCTAGCCTATCGCATGCCCAATATAGTTGATCAGAGGGTTGTTGCGTAGCACAATTGTCTGATCTAGCCGTTTATATAGCAACATCCACAGTGTGTATGTCCGATCACATGCTGCAAACAAATGATCTATTGATTCAGTATCTTTGTAGCATAGTCTGCAGTTCAGATTTTGGGCATTTGGCTATAATACATTTCTCCTTTCCAGAATTTTGAGTCTTGAATTCCTCCTTCTACTAGGCGCCAATTGAAAGCAATAATTTTGAGTGGAGTAAAGCCTTGCCATAATGATGACAACGTAGGAGTCTCCATCGAGAGTAATCCCTTTCTTCTCCGTATTAATTGATATGCATTTTTGACTGTATATTTTCCTCCACCCTCATTATTCCATAGCCAATAGTCATTCCTTGATCTGGCGTGTATTATGATGTGTCTTGCTTGTTGCAATGGTGAAAGGAGAACTGTCTCATAAACAAATAGTGGCTTACACCAAGTCAATCTCCATATCCATATCCAGTTTTCACATTCCTAATCCACTTTTTTTGATATTGTTTTATAATTTGTCCTTTGCAATTAGATACAATCTGTCATATTTCACACAAAACCTATTGTGTCACATCCATTTGTCATCCCAAAATAGAATATTGGTACCCTTTCCTACTATCCTTATAACATTGCTAATGAACCACTCTAGTCTGATACTTCTCAGAAGTTGTTTCCACCATAGTGATGCTCTTGATTCTGTGAGGATCCCCTTATCTTCAAAGTATATACTCCGATGTATCCTTCCATATTTAAACTGCAGTAAGTCATGCAAGCAGCTATCTACATCTTTGAGGACCTTCCAACCCCACTTGAAGAATAAGGCTTCATTAAAAGTTTCTAGCTCAATCACCTCTAGCCCTCCATTTTCTTTCTTCTGAGTTATCTGGTTCCATGTTATCCAGGGTATTTTCCTTCTCCCCTCTTGGTATCCCCATAAGAATTGTCTTTGAAGCTGAGTAATTTTCTTTATAATGAGTTTTGGGTCTCTAAACATGGACATATAATAGACTAGCAAATGAGCCATCACTGCTTTAATAAGTACTAATATACCACCAAAATAGAGATGTTTAGTCTCCTATAGCTGTAGTTTCCAGTTGATTGTAGTTAAGACTGGATCCTACATACTTAGATTCTGTTGTTTACTCCCTAGAGTTGCCCCAAGTATCTGGTAGGGAGTTTGTCTATTTGACAGTATAACATAGCGACTAGTCTTGATTCTTTTGTTGGAGGTAGGCTAATAGTGTAGAGTTTACTTTTGTGGTAGTTTACTCCTAATCCTGATAAATCCGGCCTAATTATGAGGTTTACTTTTCACTTATTCCTCACAATGATAATTGAGTAGTGATAATTATAAGTTGAAACTTCATTAAATCTTATCACCTGACCTTGATTGCACTAACCTCTCAGCTAGTCTGTCTTTGAACTTGGCCTTGTCTATTTATGCTAGCTTCGTGTCTCATTAAGCCCCAAGTTTATTAAATATATACAAATGTACATGTGAACTATAAAAAAAACAAATATACATGTGAATTTTTAACAAAAATATTATGGATTTCTAAAATTTCTTCCACCATCCATCACCTCCACCCACATGGACTTAGTCTTAGTCAGGCTCGGCCTAAGGCTCTACTACTGTATGCTACTTTGTCCGAACACTAGTTATGTATTGTTTGCATTCACATTTGGGCCTGTCTGCAGCAAATTGTCCTTTTTTATGATCAAATTTAATAAAAAATGGGTCTTTTAATTAATGTTTTCACGTAACAGGTTAAAATAAGTGCCATGAAATAAAACTTGTCTATATTGTTTTTTAGGTAATGGTGGTTGAAGAGATTATTGAAGCCAAGAAGACTTAGAAATTTTTAGGAATAATTCCATTGATGAGATGATACATTTTCAGTTGAGTAGTTTATTGTTTTATAGATACAAGATTTGAGCCATGTAATCTTTTATTTTGTTTTGGGCTGCAGGTGTATCCATAGCCAAGATCTTCAATGTTTTTGATGCATTCATGCCTTTGGATTGTATTGGGGTTGATACTGTCTTGGTAGGTGAGGTATTTTAGCCATTTTGATGATACATGGGTTGACCAACCCATGTGGCCAATGTCTTTGTGGATTGAACCATCTGTAAAGTCTCTTTGGATGACCTGAGTCGCTGCAGGACTGCCCAAAACATGTGAGGCCTTGTGTGATGGATAGTTGGTGGACTGAGGGGATGCTGTGCAGAGCAGAAGATCTTCATCGGCTGCACTAGATGATGTACAATCAACAGTGATGGTAGTAGCACAACTTGAACGATCATCCTCGTCATAGTCGCATATAGAACTTTCATAGTACTATGCTTGTGCTGCAGTTATCTTTAGACGAAAGTGAATTAAAAGATTGACAAAGGAAACAACCACAAATGATAAGGAGATGACCAATGCAGGCTCTCTACAATACAAGTTTGATAAAATTAAAGCAGAACTAATGATTTTTTAGAAGCAAACAAGCTCGGGCAGGGTGGATTTGATGTCGTTTACAAGGTAATGTAAAAGGTACATTGTCTTCGAAAATGTGATGTTCTATTTATCTGCCATGGAACTTGTTTCAAAGAAACCTTGAACATGGTGAAGAGATAGTAGTGAATAGATTATCTAAAGGTTTTGCTTAGGGAGACTTAGAATTAAAAAATGAGGTCTTGGTAATGGCTAAACTTTAGCATAGAAATTTAGGGAGGTTGTATGGCTTTGCAATAGAAGGAACAGAGAGGTTTATTATCTATGAATTCGTTCAGAATTAGGGTTTAGATCACTTCATCTCCAGTTTGATGAAAGTGAAGGGAGATGAAGTGATCTAGTTGTGCTTTTAGAACCTAAACCCTAAAGTGACCTAAACCCATAGAAATTGAATCTATTCACATTGAACTACCTTTACTAAACTCAGCCTTAATTACACAATCTCAGAACATAAACACAGCAGATAACACGACAATACAAAACAATGAAACACTCTCAGAAACACTTTCTGAAGAATCAATGATGCAATCTTCAAATACTTCAAGCATCCCATCCAAACTATGGCACTCTGGAACAGAACACTCTGAATCTGAAGAGGAAGAAGTACTTTCTGCTTATTCAGAGGAGGCCCACTCTAAAAGGAAAAAAGAAAATAAAAATAAAAATAAAGATGAATATTTAAACACACAGAACATCAAAGCTAACACAGGCTACAACACAAGGTCTAAGATCAAACACAAAATATGAGTAAAGCAATCTTCTGGAATGCCAAAGGAATAGGAAATCCGGCAACAGTGGGCAGGCTAAAGAAACTAATTAGGGCACATAGTTTAGATCTAGTTGTACTTTTAGAACCAAAAGTTGAAAATCAGAGACTACATCCTATAGTGCAAAAATTAAAATATCATGAAGGATTATCCAATTCCACAAGCTCCATATGGATTCTATGGAAAGAACACCTTAACTGTACACTGTTCTTTAACTCTGAACAGTTGTTAGTGGTACAACTCACAAACAAAAGGACTGATCAAATCTGCTACATAGGATGTGTATATGCAAAGTGCAACAGACTGGAAAGGCAAGAACTCTGGACAAACATGAAGAGAATATGTAACTCTGTAACAGCACCTTTAATTATAGGAGGGGATTTTAATGTTTCCCTCACACAAGCAGAGAAATTAGGAGGTAGACCATTACATTTAGGTTCATCTAATGATTTTGCTGAAACAATAGAAGACTGCAAACTCACTGATGTGGGATTCAGAGGTAGTAGGTTCACTTGGTGTAATAATAGAGGGGGAAAAGCTAGAATTTACAAAAGACTAGATAGGATACTTGTGTCCGAATCTTGGATCCTCCAAGCCCCAATCATTGAAGTTACTCACCTCCACAGAGGCCTCTCGGATCATGCACCTTTATTAATACAACTATCTCCAGCTTACATTAAAAAACCCACTCGTTTTCAATTTCAACAATTCTGGATCAATCATAACAACTTTGCCACAACTGTTCAAAATTCATGGAATGAACCAATTAATTCAAATAATGCTCTGGTAACCTTTGGGCTCAAATTAAAAAGATTAAAAAATACCCTTCGCATATGGAACAAGAACACATATGGAAATGTATTTCAAAACATAAAGGAGTCAGAGGATAACTTACTACAGATGGAACACAATTATGAAATCTCAGGCTCTGATTCAGACAGAGAAGCATGGCAACTTGCACAAGCAGTTTTGAGAAAAAACTTACTCGCAGAGGAAATGCTTTGGAAACAAAAATCAAGAATTAAATGGCTTAAAGAGGGTGACAAAAACACGTCTTTTTTCCATAGATCTGTTCAAATTAAAAGAAATAAATCTTACACATCCTCCCTTAAAGATAATGAAAACAGGATAGTTGAGAGAGATGGCATACCAAAACTTTTTACCCAGCACTTTAAACAAAAACTCACAGCTGAAAATACCTCATACCAATCAGAATTGCTCAGCAAAATCCCTGCACTACTTACAGAAAATATGAATCAAGAATTGGTTAAATGGCCAGACTTAGAAGAGATCAAACATGCAGTCTTCTCAATGAATAGTGACAGCGCCCCTGGCCAAGACGGGTTCACTGGACACTTCTACAAATCTTGTTGGAACATAATCAAAAAGATATACACGCAGCAATCCTCTCCTTCTTCGCAGGAAGGAGTCTGCCAAAATCCATCACAAGTACTCTCATTTGTCTAATCCCAAAAGTAGAAAACACAAAACATTGCACAGATTTTAGGCCAATTTCATTATGCAACTATATTGATAAAATCATCACCAAAATTCTTTCCACACGCTTAGCAAACATTTTACCATACATAATATCACCACAACAAAGTGGATTTGTAAAAGGTCGCACAATTACTGATAACATACTACTTGCCCAAGAAATGTTACATTTCTTGGGTAAAAAACAAGAAGGATATAACATTGCAATAAAACTTGATATGGCTAAAGCTTTTGACCAAATTTCTTGGTTTTTCCTAATAAAAGTATTGCGTGCATTCGGATTCTCAGAAATATTCATAGACATGGTTTGGAGATCCATTTCCTCTTGCTGGTTTTCTGTATTGTTTAATGGACAGGTGCACGGATACTTCAATTCCACTAGAGGACTAAGGCAGGGGGACCCTCTCTCGCCTTCTCTCTTTATCATTGCTGCAGAGGTTCTTAGTCGAAACCTAAACCATCTTATCCTGGATCAACCATGCTGCAACTACAAAGTCCCCTCAGGATGTAGGGGAGTCTCTCACTTAGCCTATGCTGATGACATCATTATCTTTACCAGAGGATCTAAAAAGGCTATATCAGCAGTGTTTAGCATTATTGAAGAATATGAACGATGCTCAGGACAACAGTTAAACCTGGAAAAAAGCAGCTTTGTCATCTCTGAAAAAGCTCCTTCAAACAGAGTCCAAACTATATGCTCCTACACTGGAATGAGAAGGAGTTCACTTCCCATAAACTATCTTGGATGTTCATTATATTATGGTCGGAAGAAGGCAACACTATTCACACCCCTGATTCAAAAAATACACTCCAGACTGGAGGGTTGGAAAGGGAGGTGTCTTACAACTGGTGGAAGAATTACATTGCTGAAATCTGTTCTGACAAGCATACCTATATTTCTACTCATGGCTCTTCATCCCAGTAATCAAATTCTAAACAGCATTGAAGCATTATTTGCAGACTTCCTATGGGGTTGACATGAAGACAGGAAAAAGCTACATTGGAAGAAATGGAAGGATATTTGTCTCCTTACTGATGAAGGAGGATTAGGAATAAGAAGGCTAAAGGATATATCCACCGCATTCAGTTTAAAATTATGGTGGAAAATGAGACAGGGAAAATCACTTTGGTCCGACTTCATGGAGCAAAAATATTGCAAACAAATTGTTCTAGCCAGAGCCAAATCCACACTACTACATTCCCACACTTGGAAACGGATCACAACCCATAAACAAGTTATGTTATCTAATACCAGATGGGTTATTGGTGACGGAAAAGTTAGTTTCTGGTGGGACAAGTGGAAAGAAGGTGAAGCATTAGGATTTACACATATAGTGAAGGATACAGATGCAAGAGTAAAGCATTTCATAAGAAACATGCAGTGGAATATTCCTGCCCTTCAAGATATAATCCCAAATGACTCGGCAACTATCAGAAGAATCCTCTTGATACAGTTTAATGAAGTAACAGATTTGCAAATTTGGGAACCGACCGAGGATGGAGAGTTTTCCATCTCCTCTGCATGGAATAAAATAAGGCATAGATCTCAATCACTGAGCAAATATTCAAGAATCTGGGATCCAAACATACCTACTAAGATCTGCTACCATATGTGGAAAATTTTGCACAATATAGTCCCAGTTGATACAAATATGAGGAGGAAAGGAATTTATCTCACATCTATGTGTCACTGTTGCTCAAGAAATCCACAAGAAGAAACTTTAGATCATCTATTTGCTAAAGGGGAATTAGCAGAAGCCGTGTGGCTCTACTTAGACACTCTGTTTTGCATTCCTCAACCTTCCTTCACATTAGAAGAAAGACTGCACAAATGGTACTCAACAAAAGGACATCGCACTATAATTTTTATACAGAAAGTGATACCATCAATTATATGCTGGGAGATATGGAAGAGTAGGTGTGCAAATCGATTTCAGGAGACTTCAATATCTGCCATATCAACCATAGATGCTGTGAAATCTCTACTAGTAGACATTTCTTATTCATCAACGCTATATAAACCCAAGAAAAGGTCTGAAGAACGCATCCTACAGTGTCTCAACATCAACAGGCTTCCCTCAAAGATCTTGGACAGGAGAAAGAGAGACAAGTGGGTCCCCCCCAAATCGGTATATAAATTGAATACTAGTGGATTATGCTTTTTGGGATCCTCATATGGAGGTGGAATTATACGGGACAAACTTGGAACTACTTCATTTGCTTTCTCAAAATCCCTAGCAAGCTCCTCAGAGTTGGAATCAGAAGCTGAAATGTTGGTCAACGGCATTCACCAGTGTCTATATTTAAATCTGACCGATGTGACATTAGAAACTTCCTGCACTGCTCTACTCCAAAGTATTACAGGTAGCATCAAATGTCGTTGGAGGATTAGACAAGAGGTAAAGGAGGCCAAACGGTTACTTGAACTACATCCGTCATTTTCGCTATCCCTATGTACAAAAACAGTCAACAAAGTGGGAGCTGCACTAGCAAAATGAGGAGACACATATGGGGACTTCATATTTTCATCAAGCATCCAGTTTTTGTTGCTTCAGGATACACAATGAAGAAAATCAAAGTCGATAGGATTTTCACCAAATACTTCTTCATAAACACAAATGTAAAAAGAGGTTTTTTTTCTGCCATACTCTTTCCTATCCCCGGATTTTCCTAGCCCAAGGTTTGCTGGGGAAGGTTTTAAGGAGGTGGAAAAAATAACCTCTTCAGATGATTTTCCTAGAAGGGACAGGAGTTGTCCATCATGTACTATAT
This sequence comes from Pinguicula moranensis, assembly GCA_028565015.1. Lineage (NCBI taxonomy): Eukaryota > Viridiplantae > Streptophyta > Magnoliopsida > Lamiales > Lentibulariaceae > Pinguicula > Pinguicula moranensis. Next base: position 12,849 of record JAOWBN010241400.1, read on the forward strand.
CTTGTTATTAATAAAATTACTCATTTCGGGAAAAAAAAAAGATACAACGGTGGAATCAAAGGAATCAAGCAATGCCACGTTGGATTGTAATCCGATGGACTTTTTTCGTGAAAAGGAGCGTTCGATGGATTTTCCTAAACGCTCGAAGGGAGTAAGGGAGGCAGTGTAGGAAGGTGAAAGGGCAGAATCGCGGTGTATCAGATCAACGGTTATACCGACATGGCGGTGAGCTTCCATGGTGGAGATTAAGAGAAGAGTCACAAGCAAGGGTTTGCAGAAGAAATCCATGGGGATTGGTAGATATGTGATAATGTTCTTGACGATAATTTGGAATGTGGGATAGATTTTTATAGGCAAAGAAAATTAAGTCAAGTCAAAAAGGTATTTCTTTTCAATTAATGGTGATTACTATTGTGGTTTTTTCCACTTGATTTGGTCTAAGCGTCTAAATACATTTTCCCATTTCAGATGGCAGTCAAATTTCAGTGCAAATCATCTCGAGATATACAGTCTTTTGATTCAAGGAATCTGTGGTTAATTTTACCCAGACGTTACATGGAATCATAATGAAAAAGACATTGTTACTTTATTATAGGGGCGGAATCAAGAATTAGGGTGTGTGTGTGTGTGTGTGTGTGTGTGAATTGTAGCCACTTAGTGCTGGAACGTTGCTGCTGAGGCTTGTAGCCAATTAAGTTGGAACGTTGTTGCTGATACAATAATCTCTGAGGATACTGGCTTGATTTGCAAATCTACTCTGTGAACTTGTGACAACTTGCTTATTCTGTAAAATTTTCTTTTCAAGTCTAAGATGTCTATTAGGCTTGAATTACCTATGTTTGATGGGAAGTAAGATTTTAATAGCTGGTATAGGCGAATGAAAGCACTCCTATCTCATAATAAGGTGCATTATGCATTTAAGGAAAATAATGATAGTTGGCCCGAAGAATATAAAAAGAAAGCTGAGAAAATCAAAGAGGAAGCTTACAACTTGATCATATTAAATCTATCTAATTTTGTATTGAGAAAACTTGACTGTGATGAAGATCCCTTATCTGTTTGTAAAAAACTAAATGCCTTAGATGCTCCAAAAACTGTTCCAAGGTTAATTAAAGTAAAAGGTTCACTGTTTGCCTTTAAAATGGATCCCTCTAAATCAATAGATGATAATTTGGATGAGTTTTACAAGTTAAGTCAAACTTTAAAAGGAATTGATCATGATCTCGATGATTCAAGTTTAGCTATGATTCTTTTGAACTCTGCTTCTGATGATTTTTTAGTTGTTAAAAATGCATTTCAATATTCTGAAACCATTCCTAAACTTTATACTATTATGATGGGATTAAGATCTAGGGAATTAGAAATTAAGAATAATAGAAAAACCTCCAATGTGTTATATGCTAATGTGAAACCTGATTTGAGAAATCAGAATAATAATTCTGAAATCAAGAAAGAAAAACCTAAAAGTAAAAATAGTAAGAGACTTTCAACTAAAGACATACAACCATGGCACTTAAATGAACATGGTGAGTTGTACTGTAAATATTGTAAAGAATTAGGTCATATTATTTATGACTATTTAAAACTAAAGAAAAAAGAAAAAAGGGTATTATAATTAAATACTGCTACTAATGACCCAAAAGTAGATGAAGATATTAGTGAAGTTCTTTGTGCTTCTTCTAGTTTTTGGGAATCATTGACTGTGAGTGACAGTGCTTTGTGTGATGAGTGGTTACTTGATTCTTGTTGTATCTTTCATATGTGTCCTTATAAAAGTTGGTTTGAAAATTTAGATGAATCTAAAAAGGGTGTTATATAAATGGGGAATCATAACGTTTGTTGTGTAGAGGGAGCTGGAATAATAAATCTGTAAGTGTTAGGAAATAATTGTATATTATTGACAAATGTTAGATACATATCAGATTTAAAAAGAAATTTAATATCTTTAGGAGTTTTAGAAGAATCTAGCTGTTCTTTTCATGGTGAAAATGGTCTTTTAACTGTTATAAAATCTAAAAATCTAGTTTTAACTGCTATTAGGAAAAATAGACTATATTTCTTAAACGAAAAGTTTCTAGAACATGTTGATAGTTGTGGAGTAGCATCTAGTAAATCTGAAAATTCAAAATTATGGCATTTAAGGCTAGGACACATGAGTATGAACGGTTTGGAAATTTTACATTCTGAATGAGCATTAGGCAAACAGTCTATAACTGATTTTAATTTTTGTGGGGGATGTGTGCTTGGAAAACAACACATAATTAAATTTACAAAAGGAATTCATCTTTCAAAATCTGTTCTTGAGTATGTGCATGTTGATGTTTGGGGTTCTGAATCTGTTCCAACTCATGGTGGTGTTAGATATTTTTTGTCAGTAGTTGATGACTTTAGCCTGCGTCCATTGCAAATAGAGTTGGAAGAGTCATCATTGACAATTCTTTTAGCTTTGTGCTAATAATGGACTATAACAAAATGAATCTATTAAATTCCAGTACTTCTATTTAGTGAATTTGCTGAAACTCAATACATCAAATGACGTAATGCATATTGGGTTGCAATGGAAACGATTTCTTTGTATAATTACAAGAGTAAGGCCGAGTACATCTGACCCCCAGACTCAAACTTAGTTGAAAATATACTGGGTGTGTTGTTGTGGAGTTGATGACTATAGCTGAAAGTTTTGGGTGTCTCTGTTGTGTTCAAAAGATGATTTTTTTTTTTTTTTTTTTATAAATTTTAAAGAATGGAAAATATTAGATGAAAACCTGACTGAAAAAAGAGTTAAGTACTTGAGAACTGATAATGGTTTGGAGTTTTGTAATTCTTCCGTTGATGCTTTATGTTCTGAATGTGGAATTACTAGGCATAGAACTGTACGTATACACCTAAGCAAAATGGTTAGCTGGAAGAATGAATATAAAGTGAGATGCTTACTTGTAACCTCCGGTTTGAAAAATAATCATCATTGGGGTCATTTTTAGAATAATCATAATTTTTTTGAAAAATAAAATTATTTTATGTAACTGGTGTCGTGGACACCGCATTGCCGTTCATCTCTGCATGGGATCGTTGTAAGGGCCAAATGAGGAGTTAATTTGTATCGTGGCGAATGTTTTGTTATCGTGTTATTAAGTTAAGTCATAAGGATCATTAGTTTCTGTTAGTTACTGGTTGGTTTATTGATTCCGTCAGTCATAAGGATCATAGAAGTACTTCTTATTTTGGAGGCTCTTCCAGTATAGAGAGAAGCTCTGGCTTCTTTCTAAACCCCTGTCATAAGACTCCTCAAAATCCAGCATAATGGTCCTCAGAACAACCCCCTGGCCTTGGCAAACAGCCTCATCTGAGAACTCCTCTGTGCAGCTCTCCTAGGTGGAGACTGAGAACCTTGCTCACGAACCCAGAATTAACCTCAACCAAGCCCCTGAGACCCCTTCCCTTGGCAAAGGAGACTGGCTCCCAATCAGCCGCCTGAAGCAGCACAGAGAAAACCTTCAGCTGGGAAAGAGGAAACCTTTTTCATCTCTAGACCGAGAGATGAGACCATATCATTCCATACCTCCAGCCTTCCAGATATGTAGACAAAGCAGGAGATGCGACTATTCTTCTCAAATTTTGGCAAATGATAGAAATGTCTACCTTCTGGGAAGCTTGGATAAGGCCAAAAACCGATACGGCTTTGTTCGCTTTGCCCCATCTGAGGCTCTTCGACAACTGGAAGGCACCCTTCAAGGACAGATGGTCAGTAACTACAGGCTGCGCGCAAGCCTAGTGAAATCTAGACTCACGCAACAGCTAAGGGCAGGAATAGCGGTTCAAGCATTCTTGGATACTGTTGAAGCAAAGAGCATGCAAATGAAATATGAGCCAACCAATTCCGTTTGGCTGAAATCCTGCCTAATTGGGGAGTTGCGTCGCTACACTTCTCTCGAGAAGGGGAAGGTGGCTTTGCTATGTACACGCTATGTAGAGACCATTACTGCACAGTTAGAAGGAGGAGAATTTTTGATACGACTTGTATCAGAGGAGATGAAGGACAAACTTCTCGAGAATGAGGAGGTTTAGGCGGGAGTTGGGATAAAGCAACTCTGTGACGGTGCCTCCCGCAATGGCAGCGGATGAGCGGCTTGGCTTAAGGTTTCAGCACCCCCCTTCATTGCTGGGAGGAGGGCTTCTTTCTTTTGGTGGCCAATCAATTTGGGCGAACCGTTAAAGCGACATATGGCACAGTGGAGAGGACCAATCTTCTCCATGGCTCGGTCCTTGTGGTGACAGATTCTGTGGAGAAAATATCCTCCATGGTGGAGGTTGAAGTCGGAGGGAAATATTGAGTCTCTTTGTAGAAGAAGACGACGTGAAAAAAATGAAATTGGGCAGAGGCCGGAATGAGAAAAAACATGCCTGAGCAAGTAATAGTGGCGATGGACGCATCCATGCTCAGACTCGCAGACTTCCCACCGCTAGCTGGAAAGGACGGTGGAAGCACGAGCTCGCAGGTATGATTGGATAGTGAGAGGTCAATAGTTATTTGTGCGAATTCTTCAGAAGGGAGAAGTGGGAAATTGGAAGAAGAGAAGAAGATGGAGGTGCAAGTTCCAGAATTGGTTTTGGATTGTGCGGCTGAGACAATTTGTCACAAGGGGCAGAACGACCACGGCATCCTAAAAAATTCAGGAACATGCTTTACGGGCCTGCAAGGAGGTGGGCTAGATGATGGACTTGGCCAAATGCCCTAGTAAACTCTGGGTCAAACTGTTTGAGCCAAAACACTCAGCTGTGTGGTTCTTGTGCAACTGGGCTGGATCTCAGAAGACAAATCAATATGCAGGTAAAATCACCGCAGTCGCGCCGGAGATTTATCATTCTTTCGAGAAATTAAGGAACATTTTTAGCAATACTCACAGACAGCGCGTGATTATCCGAACATGATAGATTTATGATATGTCTCTGAAATGTAAGCCACAACGAAATCAGGCTCGCGGATAGGGTTGCACTCAATCTGCGAGCAACTACCGGGCTAATTGACCTTTTTTTTTCTCCTTTTAATAAAAGTTTTAGTTATCAAAAAATTATCTTTTGGGGTTTCATTAGAGTTTGAGAGATTAGGGTTTTGGTTGTTGCAATTTTAATAGTTTTCATGTGTTTAAAAAAATAGTTTTCAGTTTTATGAAATATTGAATTTCCGCCGCAAACCATTCTCGTGTGAATATCTTCCCAATAACGACCTCTCGCTATTGGTATCAAAGCCCTACATTCTCGCCATCTCGTTGAGGAGGAAACCTGACATTGCGTTGGATGAGGTGCACCGCCATGAAGATATTGCCTGTTTGTAGCAACACATTTGATGTGTTGATGCAGTAATTGGTATCCCTGCTTCCCCAACCTGCTGTTGCTTTTGACCTCACCAATGATGAGAACCCGTTTGCACCACTTGGCATGGCAAGCACTACGCCTGGACAAGGTGGCTGTGTCGTGACGACACTTGCCGTTGTGAGCCTATTTTTAAAGTTGAAATCCCAGAGTTTCAAGGTGCCCTCGAGCCCGAGGAGTTCATCGATTAGGTTGTCTCTGTTAATGAAATTGTTGATTTCAAGGATGTGCTCGCTGACCATTGTATTTTGTTGGTTGCCATCCATTTCCATGGCAGTGCCACCACATGGTGGTAACAACTTAAGGTAACGTGCTGACCAAGTGGTAAGACTGATGTGTGATTGTTTAGTGGTAAAGTGTGTGCATTTGTTGATTTTGATCAACTTTGGAGAAAATGGACTTTGCATTTTTAGCTTTTGAAGTTGAGCAGAATGAACATAAACTTGTTTTTCTCCATTGCCGGTCATGAGTTTTACAGTGTTGAAGATGAGCTTAAGTAGACAAAGTGGATCTCTATCTCTAGTCTAGCTATGCTTTCTCATTTTGGTTCAGCATCTATGATGTTATAGTTTCTGCATAATCGAGACATGAGTCTATTTGTGCAAGATTGTCTGGTACTCGAAAAAGTCATGAGACCATCCAAGATTGCCTTTGGATCCATTGACTTTAGCCATGATTCTTGAAACATCTTGTTCATGGGTTGGGATTGAGGTTTCTTGGAAGTCAGAATGTTCATTTGGGCCAACTGAGGGATCCATAGATGTAACACCCCCCACAAGCTAAGTGTGAGATTTTAGACCACATGAAGCTTGGATCGAAAGAACTCAAAAACTCACGGGGTAAACTCTTGGTGAAAAGATCAGCAATTTGATGTTGGGAAGAGATGAAATGCGTACTGATGGCACCAAAAAAAATCTGCTCACGAATAAAATGATTGTCAAGCTCCACGTGTTTGGCCCGTTTGTGAGCTATAGGATTCGTACTTAAGAAGATTGCACTCTTATTGTCACAAAGAAGAACATGAGATCGTGGTAGAGGGACACAAAGATCATAGAGGAGGTGACGCAGCCAGAGGACTTCAACAGCAGCAGTGGCAAGAGCCCGATACTCAGCCTCACAACTCGAGCGAGAGACAGTGGGTTGCTTCTTGGCACTCCAAGAGACCAGATTATCACCAAGGAGAGTGCATATCCAGAAGTAGAATGACGAGTATCAGGACATCCAGCCCAATCAGCATTAGAGTAAGCAAGCACTGAACCAGGAACAACAGAGGGAGTAAACCGAAGGCCCATAGACAAAGTACCACGAACATGCCAAAGAATGCGTTTAACAACATGAAAGTGAAGATCACTAGGAGCATGCATATACTGACTGATTGAATTGACCGCATACGTCAAGTCCGGACGAGTGATAGTGAGATACTGAAGGGCACCAACAAGGGACCGGTACATAGTGGGATCAGCCAGAGGTTCACCTTCAGAGGAAAGATACTGAGAGACAACCATAAGAGTAGTGACATGACGACTACCAAGGAGCTGAGCGCAACTGAGAATATCACGAGCATACTTCATCTGACTGAGAAAAAGTCCACCATCAAGGGAAGATGCTTCAATACCGAGAAAATAAGTGAGAGATCCTAGGTCCTTGAGAGCAAACTTGGAATGCAGACGACTGACAAGACAATCCAGAAGAGAAGAGCTGGTCCCTGTGATAATGATATTATCAACATAGAGCAGAAGATAGATACTATCAGACTCCCGTACAAATGTAAAGAGAGAAGTATCAGCACGACTGCAGAGAAAGCCAAGGGTGAGAAAGAATGTACTGAACCGCTCAAACAAGGCCCGTGGAGCTTGTTTGAGCCCATATAAAGCCTTCTTGAGATGACAAACATGATCGAGATAAAGTGGATTAACATAGCCAGGAGGCTGTTCCATGTAGACATTCTCGGTCAGATTGCCATTTAGAAAGGCATTTTTAACATCCAATTGCCGAAGCGGCCAACGACGAGAGATAGCAATGGAAAGCACAGCACGAACAATGGTAGCTTTGACAACTGGGGAAAAGGTTTCAAAATAATCCAAGGCAGGAACTTGACTAAAACCACGGGCAATGAGACGAGCCTTGAGAAGTTCCACAGAGCCATCGGGGAGATACTTGGTGCGAAAGACCCATTTGGAGCTAACAACATTGTCATGAGAGGGGCAAGGAACCAGCTCCCAAGTATTGTTCTGGTGGAGAGCAACAATTTCCTCATCCATAGCATAGATTCAAGCAAGATTCTTGGCAGCAGACCGAAAACCACTAGGTTCGATAGCGGCTAACAGTACAGTAAGAAAACCAGCCGAGACAACATCACAGTAGTTAGCAATGATCTTGGGACGAAACACACCAGCCCGAGCATGGGTGATCATGGGATGAAAGCCAAGCACATGGTGGGGTGGTGGTGGTGGTGGTGGAACGGTACCAAGGGAGGCTCAGGGGAAGAAGGTAAGGAATCAGAGGAAGCATTGTCGGAGGATAACGGAAAAACAGTAGAAGGGGGGAAAATCATGAGAGGATGGAATGAGACAATTAGTACAGGTGGAGACGGGTAGAGAAGAGGTAGGAGGAGAGAGAGGCGAGGAAGGAGAGATAACCGGAGGCTCAAGGAAGGTTGAGACATCAAGATCAGCTATAGAGGGAGATGGGTGAGAATGATGACAAGGAAAATAATGCTCATCAAAGCGGGCATGACGAGTAATGTAGATAGATACGAGAGGTGGAGATATCAAGACAGCAAAACATTTTGTGAGAAGAGCTGTAACTAAGGAATAGACAGGGCAGACTCCAGGGGGCAAGTTTGTGAGGTGCGTAATCCCGAAGACAAGGAAAAAGCGACAACCAAAATGATGAAAATGATCATATCGGGGTACAGAGCCATAAGGAGCTCAAATGGGGAAATACCTGACAGTAGAGGTGATGACAACCAGTTGATGATGTAGGCCACAACGCTAAAAACATCAACCCAGTAGGATAAAGGAACATTGGAGTGAAAAAGAAGAGTAAGACCCATCTCAGTGATGTGACGGTGCTTGCGCTCGGCACGACCATTTTGCGCGGGTGTGTAGGGACAGGAAAATAAGTGATGAATGCCATGAGTGCGAAGATGGTGTTGAAAATGATGATTTGTAAATTTAGTACCACCATCACTCTGAAATTTTTGAATGGTAGTGGAGTGTTGTTTTTCAATAAAGGCATGAAAATGTAAAAATGTGGCATAAAAATTAGATTTTTGTTTTAACGGATAAAACCATGTGAAATGAGAATAATCATCAACAAAGATAGCATAATAACGAAAACCTTGGAGAGGTAATACAGAGGATGGTCCCCAAAGATCACAATGTATGAGAGCAAGAGGGCGTGGGCACGTGTCTCAACAGATACAAAAGGTAAGCGATGACTCTTCGCCATTTCACACGATACACAACTATGAGGGGAAGGGGGCAAAGATGGTAACAAAATATGACCCTGACGACCTAACAATGAAATAATAGGGGATGATACATGACCTAAACGAGCATGCCATAACTCAAAAGGACTGCGAAGGTGAGATACCGACAGGGAAGAGACAAAAGCGGGAATGCAATGATCTAGCACATACAAGCCTCCATCACGCCGGCCGGTAGCCACCACCTATCCCGTGTGATGATTTTGAATCACAAAACAATGATCAATAAAAGTTATAGCAAGAAAAAAATCAGAGGTAGGAGGGAATGGCACTAGAGGAACCAACAAGCCACAGAGGAGGAATGGAGCCAAACTGAAGGGTGAAACCGGAAGAGGGGGCGGCAGCCCCTATGGGAACATGAGGCAGTGGGCCCGGAGTGGGTGGAATGGCAATATTGGCTTGAGCAGGAGCTGGACTGGGCGAAGGCCCACTGGAAATGGGCTGGAGATGCTGAGCTGCAAGAAGAGGGCCAAACGGCCCATAGGAGTACTGCCCAAGAGGGTACTGGTTTGGGCCAGGGAACACTCCATAATGGCCCAAATGAGAGGGCCCAACCGAGGATAGAGGCGGCCTAGAGGAAAAATTCTACATCGGCACATAGGACGAGAAGTGAGGCGGCCCAGGCATAACAAGATGCTACGGTCCAGAGAAAGCGCCCGAGCGCTGATCGAAAGAGATGCATGACCATCCAAAAATAGGTCCCGTTGGAGCACCATGGCCGAGGGCAATGTAGGGGTCAACCTACGCCAAATTGGCCTGAACGACATCGACAAACTTCAAGGAAGTATAACAGGCACGATAGTTATCGGCATAATGGATGTATTCTTTGCAAATCTGGCAATGGGGCTCCCGAGCACCCCGATCGCGGCCTCGTCTGCGAGCAAAATCTGAGCCTCTCGATTGAAATCCATGAGAAGCAGGAGGGGAATTGAAGGGCAGAGGAGGCAAATTGTAGTAAGAGGGGGCAGAGGATGGAGGGAGACCAAAGGAAAAGGGCTGAAGGGACTGGGGACAGAAGGGGTATGGATTTGGATAAACCGTGGGAGCAGAGGGGAGACTGATGAAGGATGGTGGAAAGGAGGAATGACTGGAAACAAGGGAAAGAGATGGAGATGAAGTGGGACTGACCGTGGAGGATGAGGGTGGTAAGGTGGGAGTGACATAGGCAAATGCAAATGCCGGATAGACAGTGCGGGAGATGGTGCGGCTGTAGAGTGCATGAAAGTTCTTAGCGCATGCAAGAATGTCTCGAACGGACGGTAGAAGGTTGAGGGAAAGTTGAGAGCCAACAAAGTTGGCAAAGTCGTGGCCGAGACCCCGGAGAAACCAATGGGATTGATCGAAATGGGACACATGACGCCAAATGGCCTTAAGTTGCTCACAGAGACTGTAAAATTCGCGGACATATTTTTTTGAGGGAGTGAGTGCCACACTGAAGTTGTTGAAGGGAATCACGGAGGCCGAGTTCTTGAGAGGGACCAAAACTGCTGAGTTTCTGCTCAAGAGTGTCCCAAACTCCCCTACAGTAAACTGACCAGTGATAACTCCGTAAGCAGCATCTGTTAATGAGAAGATGAGAAGGCTGTAAATTTGTTGATCAAAGTTGTTTCAGATAGGCAGGGTTGATTTTGGTGATATCAGTAGGATCACGTTCTATAGGGATGGGGTGAGAATGATCAACATACTTGAGAAGATCATGCCGCTGCAGCAAGGAACGGACTTGGGTCCGCCAGAAGAGGAAATTTTGTGGAGTAAGTTTGGCGGTAATTAGATGGGGGAAAACTCGGCATATGTGAGGGGAAATTCAGGGGAAGCAGGTGGTGCCATGGAAAAAGGAAGCAGACAGAGCTACAAAGGGAGCAACAGGGAAGGAAGGGAGAGGAACGAAGAGCAGTTCGAAGCTTTAGAGGAGGCTTTGATACCATGACCAAGTGGTAAGACTGATGTGTGATTGTTTAGTGGTGAAGTGTGTGCATTTGTTGATTTTGATCAACTTTGGAGAAAATGGACTTTGCATTTTTAGCTTCTGAAGTTGAGCAGAATGAACATGAACTTGTTTTTTTTCCATTTCCGATCATGAGTTTTACAGTGTTGAAGATGAGCTTAAGTAGACAAAGTGGATCTCTATCTCTAGTCTAGCTATGCTTTCTC
>JAOWBN010241401.1:0-12054 GCA_028565015.1 Pinguicula moranensis
CAGTAGGTTGGGAATTCTTCATCAAAAAACTTGTCCATACACTCCACAACAAAATGGAGTAGTAGAAAGAAAGCATAGAACCCTTCTCCAAATTGCAAGAGCACTCCTTATCCAATCTAATCTCCCAAAAATGTTCTGGGGTGAATCCATTCTAACTGCAACTTTTCTCCTTAATCGATGGCCTAGCAAGATCCTGAAATGGCAATCTCCTTATGAAATCCTTCATAACCGTAAACCAGATCTATCCTTTTTAAAGGTGTTTGGTTGCCTCAATTTTGCTCTTAATAGTAGTCCAGACCGTGATAAATTTGACTCGAGAACTTACAAAGGATACTTTGTGGGCTATCCTTCCGAACAAAAAGGTTACAAAATCTATGTCCCCGATTAAAAAGAATCATTATATCACGGGATGTAGTGTTCCATGAGCACACGTTGTCAGCATTCCCTCAAACTGAATCATGCCCTCAGCCTGGCTCCTGTCTTCTTCTTCCTACTGATTCTCCTCTACATCTTGCTGATAGTTCAGATCATCCTAATACTCATGTTCCAGTGATCTTGCCAATCCCCTCAGTTGCACCAGAAACCCAAGAAGACGTCCCTGTTGAATGTGATCAGCAGAATCTCTCCACACAGCCCTCTGCTCCAGTAACTTTGCCTGAAATAGTTGACTCAGCTCCTGAAGCATCAGAAATTCACGTCCCTCTTAGAAGAAGTAATCGAACACACAAACCTTCAGTCCTACTCCAAGATTTCCACACTTCACTCTGTACTTCACTCCATGAATCTCAGCCCACAGTGCCTTCAGACCATCACTGTAGTTTCTCAAGTGCATATTGTGAATTTGTAGCGAACTTGTCTACAACCACAGAACCGAGACATTTCAACCAGGCTAGAAACAATCTGAAATGGATGGAGGCTATGGATCTTGAGCTTAAAGCTCTGGAGGAAAACAAAACTTGGATCATGACAAATTTGCCAGAAGGAAAGAGAGCTATAGGCTCAAAAATGGATTTACAGGATTAAATGCAAGCCAGATGGCACAGTTGACAGGTATAAGGCTCGCCTAGTTGCTAAAGGTTACAATCAAGTGGCAGGAATCGATTTTGATGAAATATTCAGCCCTGTGGCAAAAGTTGTCACAGTCCGATTGATGTTCGCTATCTCTGCTTCTCAACAGTGGGATGTTCATCAACTGGATGTGAACAACGCATTTCTGCATGGCAGCCTTGATGAGGAGGTATATATGCACCCCCCTTTGGGATATACGAGGGCCAAGAAAGGAGAGGTATGTCTTTTAAAAAAATCTCTGTATGGGCTAAAGCAGGCGTCAAGGCAATGGAACTTGGTTTTTACAACTAAACTTCACCACTTTGGTTTTCATCAGTCAAAGCATGATTCATGTTTGTTTACCAGACATGACTCCCAGGGTTGCACCTTTCTTCTCGTATATGTGGATGATGTTCTAATAACAGGATCGGATCCAGATGTGATCACCAAAGTCAAATGCTTTCTTGACACTGAATTCACCATTAAAGACTTGGGACATGCTAGGTACTTTCTTGGAATGGAGATAGCCAGATCCACAGCTGGTATATATATCAGCCAACGAAAATATGTAAGAGATTTACTGACTGAGGTGAACCTGATGGACTGCAAACCTGTCTCCACACCGTTGCCAAAAAATCAAAAGTTTGAGGCCATGGATCAAGACCCTTCTCCTTTGTATCACAATGCAGAAAAATACAGGCGGTTAATTGGCAAATTGCTCTACCTCAACTATACAAGACTGGATTTCACATACACCGTGCAACAACTTAGCCAATTCGTCCACTCACCGCATGATAGCCACTGGTCCGCAGCTCTTCATGTATTGAAATATCTATCGGGCAATATAAAATTGGGTTTGTTTAATCCAGCAGGGACATCATCCGAACTCAGTGCATTTAGTGATGCCGATTGGGGGGCCTGCAAGACCACAAGACATTCTTTGACTGGATATTGTGTCTTCCTCGATGCTAGTTTGATCTCCTGAAAATGCAAGAAACAAGCCACCATTGCTTGCTCTTCTGCTGAAGCCGAATATCGTGCAATGGCAACAACTGTGAGGGAAGTGCAATGGTTATCCTTTATTCTATCAGATTTTGGCATCAAACTGAAGCTGCCAGTACCCCTTTGGTGTGACAGCAAAGCGGCAATTGAAATAACAGCAAACCCTGTCTTTCATGAACGTACCAAGCACATTGAGATTGATTGTCATGTGGTTCGTGATCAATACAAGCTGGGACTTGTGGTACCTATGCATGTAAACTCTCATCTGCAGCTTGCTGATTTGTTCACAAAATCCCTTGCAGCACCCTCTTTTAATTCTCTATTGTCCAAGATAAGCCTTTGGAACGCTCATCTTGAGGAGGGCGTGTTGGAATATGCAGATCAAATGCATCCAAAGATTGAACTGGCCACTGATGATGAGAACGATGGCTGAGACAAATCAGGGGCAGTGAAGAATGAAGAAAATGTTCTTCTTATTGCCATTTCATAATAGAGTTGTTATTGTCATTGTTTAGTCGTTTTGCACTGTAGCAAAAAGCAGTGATCTTTAAATTCGATCACTGGTACTGTTTGAAAATAAGAATGGGAGTTTCCGTGATTCAATGAACAGAAAAAACAACTTTGAACCCTAAACTCGATTCTCATTTCCGCACAAACTGCAACTAAATCTATGTTGGAAAACAGCAGATTTTACAGATAACTTGCATCAGATTATTGAATAGTTTACCATTTCTTTTCCCCTTCTAGTTCTTAAAGATGAGGAAAGTCATAATTATGGAGACCCAAGCTATTCAGATGGTGTACTCGGTTATACATTGTTTGGGGATTGATCACCACAGGATAGATCGGAGTGCCAGCATCAATGTAATCAACAAAAATGGAATGAATCCATTTTGATCGAAGCCAATATTCCTTGTAAATAAGCTAAATGTTGGAAATAGATATTGGAAGCATATTGAGTTATCGGAAGAGCTTAATCTTTATTATCAAATTCTGTCTGATACATATAGGGCTTTTACAACATGTGTGCAGGTGGTGTAGGTGGTGCAAGTGGTGCATTAATGCACATGCTTTAATTTTTGTTCTATTATTTACTAGCACACCTACACATTATTGTATTGACTAACACTCCCCCTCAAGTTGGATAGTCGGATCACCGATACCCAACTTGTCTAGTGTCTCATGGAACACTTTGCCTGTAACTGCTTTTGTTATGATAACTGCAAGTTGAGCCTCCGACCGTATAAATGGTAGTTGGATAGTTCCATCTGCAAGTTTTTCTTTGATAAAGTGTCTATCCACTTCAATGTGCTTTGTTCTGTCATGCTGGACTGAGTTTTTTGAGATGCTGATTGCAGCCTTGTTGTCATACATCACTGGTATAGCATAGGATATTGAGACACCGATCTCAGTCAGTAATTTCTTTAATCAAAGAACTTCGGTCAGCCCACGAGCAATACCTCTGAATTCTGCCCCAGCACTAGACAATGCTACTACCTTTTGTTTCTTACTTCGCCATGTCACAAGGTTTCCTCCAACTAGAGTAAAGTACCCAGAGGTAGATCGCCTGTCTGTTTGACTTCCTGCCCAATCAGCATCTGTGTAAGCACATATGTTGAGGTGGCCATGTTTCTGAAAAAATATCCCTTGTCCAGTAGTACCTTTCAAATATCGTACCACTCTGTATGCAGCATCCATATGTTCTTCCTGTGGTCTTTGCATAAACTGACTAATCACTTCTACAACATATGATATATCAGGTCTAGTATGGGAGAGATAAATCAACTTCCCTACTAAACGTTGATACTGTTCCTTATTGGCCATAGCAGCATTTGTATCAAGACTTAACCTGTGATTGGCCATCATTGGAGTGTCTGCTAGCTTACAATCCAACAACCCAGTCTCAACAAGAAGATCGAGTATATATTTCCTTTGTGAGATGAATATTCCCCTGGATGACCTCAATACCTCAATCCCAAGAAAGAATTTAAGCCTTCCAAGATCTTTCATCTCAAACTCTGCAAATAAGTGTGATCGAAGATTCTGAATTTCTTCAACATCGTCCCCAGTGATCAACATATGATCAACATAAATAATAAGGCATGTAACTAGCTCTCATCTGTGCTTCAAAAACAAGGTATGATCGGCGTTACTTTGACTGTATCCATTTTGTTTCATAGCCACTATAAAACGTCAAAACCATGCTCGTGGAGACTGCTTCAGTCCATACAATGCCTTTTTCAACAAACACACTTCATCCTGTTGAAACATCTTCAAGAACCCAAGAGGTGGTTCCATATATACTCTTCTTCTAAATCACCGTAAAGAAAAGCATTTTTCATATCAAATTGATGCAATGGCCAGTCTCGATTAGCAGTAATAGAAAATAGTACTCTAATATTGTCAATTTTGGCTACAGGATAAAAAGTCTCGGAGTAGTCAATACCATATGTTTGAGTATATCCCTTGGCTACCAACCGAGCCTTGTATCGTTCAATCATACCATCCGCCTTTCGTTTGATGTTGAACATTCAGTGACACCCCACAGGACATCTATCAAGTGGTCGCTTGCATTTCACCCATGTATTATTCCTCTGCAGGGCAGTCATTTCAGTGCTAATTGCATCTCGCCACTCTGCTTGCCCCTTAGCTTCATGTATTGTTTTTTGTACTTGATCAGAATAGACTGCGGCCATAAAGGAACAAGCTGAGGACGAGAGACTCCCCCTGGAAACCACTGGATATCTAGTTTGCCTTGCTACATGCTCTGGTTCATATTGCTTGGAGGGTATCCCCCTGTTTTGCCTTGGAGGCAAGACATATTTGCTTTCACTCTCAAGTGATCCTTTTGAAATATTTGGCATAATAGTCCCAAAAACAACATTATCAGTTTCAGGCACAGAATCCGAAACACGTACCTCGAGATCATCAGACGGTAGTACTATTGGGGGTGACTGGTAAGACAGGGGATTGTACTGTGCCAGGTTCCTTGGCAGAGTGTACCATATCAGAACTCTGTAATAACCAACTTAGTGAATCAACAGATGCAGTGTGATCCTCCCCCTGATCACTAGAGTGGGTATTACCGTAATAATACTCTGTTTTCATAAAATGACAATCCATAGTAGTATACAAGCGGCGGGTACTGGGGTGATAACACCGATATCCTCGCTTGTGAATACATAACCGACAAATACACATTTGAGAACACATGGATCAAGTTTGCTTCGTTCAGATTTGGGGATGTAAACATACACAGAACAACCAAATACTTTAGGTGGAAGAGTGAGCGCAGAAGGAACCTCAGCCAGTGTAGCCAAAGCCTGGAGGGGACTGTTAAGGTGAAGAGCTTTGGTGGGCAAACGATTAGTGAGATAAACAGCTGTTGCAATTGCCTCGGGCCAGAAAGAATGGGGAACTTTGAAGTCAAGCATGATTGCTCGAGTAATGTCAAGAAATAACCGATTCTTACGTTCAACTGTACCATTTTGTTCGGGGGTATGAGGACACTTGGTTTCATGGATCAGTCCATTCGTACGGAAAAAATGTTGCATGGATTGGTTGACAAACCCATTCTGCTCAGTGCCACGTCCAATAATATCCCGCGTCTGAAGATCCCGTAGGATACAAAAATGAGGGTAAATTAGGATACGACAATTGAGTTCCTCAGTAACATGGCTGACTGATAACAATTTGCAAGAAGGCGAAGGAACATTGAGGCAATTTTGTAGTGTCAGAGAAGGTGAGATTTGAACTGTCCCACTTCTAGCAACTGGCGATACACCCCCATTAGCAGTGTGAATGAACTTTTTTTTCAGGAGTTTGTGGATGAGTAATATCAATACCAGCATTTGTCATTGTGTCGGTAGCTCCACAATCAATTAACCATCGAGAACTCACTGAATTAGGGGTGTCCCGAATTGCATGGGTTTCAGGTGCAAAATCAAAACTCCCGAGATGAAAATATTTTTGTTGGGACAAAAATGGGGTGTTTTTGAGACTTTCAGAAGATGGGGGCTGTTTTGAATTTTTCTGGGGTCTGATTGTAATATCAGGTTTTATATGGGCTTGATTGTGGTTTTTTTGGTTCTGCTGCGAGTTTTCGTCAGATTTGGAAAACTGAAGGACCGAGCTGCAATTCTGGAAGTTGAGTGAGGAGCCAGCGGGAATAACAGAATTTATTAGGGAGTGCATTGTAGAACTAGAAAATTCGAGGGACTGATTTGCAAGGGTACCAGAAAAAAGAGGATTAATGTGCAAATTTCGACTGGCACATGTAGATGGATCGGGCAACACTGTCTTCTTCACCTTCTCGACCGAAGCAGAGGTTGCTCCTCCAAAACCAGACAGCGGGTCGGCGCCGCTCGTGGTGGAGACCTCCAAGTTTCCCACGGTGGCGGCGACCACTCCTCCTCTCCGGTTTTTATCCTTAAAAAACCAATCTGGATATCCGATTATTTTAAAGCACCGATCCGTAGAGTGTCCCAATTTTTCGCACCTCGTACACCATAGCTTCAATTTATCAATTTCTGGTGTTTGGGATGATGATTTGGCCGGAGCACGACCAGAATCTGACCGAGATTTCACCACCAAGCCGCTGCCAATTCCGAGATTTATTTCGCCCGAACCGCCGTAACCCGGATTTAAGATTTGGAGTCGCGCGGTTTCCCGGAGAAATGCTGCATACGCGATCTCTATGGAATGTAGCGGATTAATTTTCAGTAAGTCTCGTTTTATAGCATTAAATTCAGGATCAATGGCAGCGAAAAACTGAAATAAACGAGTTTCTTGTTGTAATTGATTAAAGATAGTGATGTCTTCCGAACATTTCATCGGATTTGGTTGTCGTCGATCCATTTCTTGCCAGATTCTTTGAAGGGTTGTATATAACTCTTCAAAGTTGCTTTTATGTTGCATATGTCTGTTTGCACATACTGATAAATCGAACATCAGGAGTTTGTCACTACCACTTGTATATGTGATTGCTAACCCATTCCACATGGCTTTCGCAGAAGGATACGAAGCATACCTATCCATTAGAGTGGACTCCATGGCATCTAACATACTTGTGCACACCATTAAATCAGTTTGTTCCCACTTGTGGTACTCGAGTGTGCCCGCTTGAGGGGGGTCATCAGTGAGATGCCCAAGTTTGCCATTACTGCCGATTGTCATCTTGGTTAAACGGCTCCAAAGTGGATAGTTTTGGTCATTCAATTTCAGTTTGATGGAGATTGGTGTGTTGGATTCGGGAGGTTGAATTTGTGTGAGAAGTCGGGTAAATTTCTCAGTAAACTCGTCCGAAAGGGGGCTCACAGTCGGTGAGGCAACCCCGGACGTTGCGGGTGTGATTTTGTTATTGTCAGCCATTGGTAGATAATGAAGCTACAAAATAGATCGGATTGATCGAACAAATAGCTCTGATACCATGTTGCAAATAGATATTTGAAGCATATTGAGTTATCAGAAGAGCTTAATCTTTATTATCAAATTTTGTCTGATACATATAGGGCTTTTACAACATGTGTGTAGGTGGTGTAGGTGGTTCAGGTGGTGCATTAATGCACACGTTTTGTTCTACTGTTCACTAGCGCACCTACACATTATTGTATTGACTAACAATATACACATTGGATTTAGGGTTTAGGAACCGACACAATTATGTAATTTTTTTTTATTATATAAGTTTAATTTTAAAATTCCTAGCTATCCCTGCTCGGAGTGCCTCTCGCACCTGGAACTGGAACGCCCTTGCTCAACCATGTGCGCTTGTGGGGTGGGGCTTTGACCGTCAGTCCTCCGACTTGGTTTTGAATAGGGATTGGATTATCCTCACAAAAAACCATATGTTGCATGTGAGTTGTTTGAGTACTCTGTTTAACTAATTTCTACTTTTCCGACAAAAAGCTTACGATTTTACTCGGCAGATGGACAAACCAGCCTTCACACACCAAGTACAAAACATGCTATTTTTTCATTATCTATATAATAAACGCGCAGTTGTCCATGTAACCACACGATTTGTGACATGGACAACTGCTATTGGTCCAAATTTTTTTTTTTTTTTTTTTTTACAATTTTTTTTTTGTACAAATTCTAGACCCTTCACGCATGACCATTTTGCATGTGCTAGTGTATGTTTTGTTCCTGTGCCCTGAGGGCACGGACAATTACTAGTAACAACTAACATAGCAGTAAATAAAAAAAACAAGAATATATATTATTTTCGTCATTGATTGATCAAATGAATTCTTGTGATCTTATGACTACCTGCTTCGGCGCCGTCATCGACGCTGAGAACGATCTGGATCTCGACCTGCAGAATCTCCCGTCACGTTGCGAATTCTCTTCCGTCTGGTTTGCCGGCCATTTTTCGACCACCTCCACGTCCCACAGGAGCTTCTCCTTTGACTTGGGCCGGCGATAAAGATCGTGCGTAATCGAATTCCGCCACGGCGGGAGTCCGCCGTTTGGCCGCAGGAAATTACCCCAGAACGATCTCAATTTCACCTGCATCCCGTCCCTTTCCGGCGCCCATTGCGTGGCGGGATCGCAGTAATACGGCGCCGTTTGTACGACCTTCCTCGCCGTCACCCCAGGAAGAAACGGCGTCGAAGACGCCGTCAAATACGTGCCGAAACAGCTGATGAGGCGGATCGAGTCTTTTCCCTCCACCAACTCCACCGCCCATATCGCGGCGTCATTCGCCGCCGTTCTCACGTCGTCTTGGCTCACCGTTTCATGGTCATCTTCCGCGACAAGGTACTTGTCCCGGTGGCTTATCAGCCTCACGGATTTCGCCCTGCGGAATATATCCATTCTTCCCCTTTTTTTTTATCTTCGTGCTGTGCCCAAAACAGGATTTTTTGAGGGTGTTCCTGTTAGAACAAGAGAAAAACATAGGAATTACAAAAATTTAAGGTGGACAACCAACACGCCGTACGGGGTGTTCTTTCCTGGGAGAGATGAATGTTGGAGATATTTGGGGCAATATTGTATTCGTCTGGACAGAGAGAGATTGATTTATCCAACTTTTCTTTATAAGGACCAAAGTTAAATAATATTTCAATTTTCATGAACTGGAAGGATTGTGTGAAAGTTGGTTTGTTTGATTATTGGAATTCAAAATACGTGACCCGATTGGTAGGTGGTTCATTGTTAGTTTCTTTCTACCAGCCTGTGGTGGAAAAGAGAGATTCCATTGAAAGTGGAGGGCTTTCCTACAATTTCTCACAGGCGCGGGTCGGAGAATTGGGAGGGAGAAAGAGAGAGACTGCTAGGTTGGTTTGATTATATTTTAAATAATTTTTCTTATATTTTATATTATTTTATTATAATATAAATGAAATTTCATTAGATACGTAATTTAATTATTTTGGTAAGGACTGATGAAAACAATTTATTTTGGTAAGGAAAGATAATATAATATTATGAAAGTTGAATTTTTAATAGATACGTAGCATAACCGATAAAAAAAAAAAAGATTTGTAGTATAACGATAAAGTAAATTAACCAGCTTTAGGGCCGTGCATAGAGATAGTAATTTTGTCCTGATCCAACTATTTAGAACCAGCCCAACCATTACCCGACCCACACTCGAATGGGAAGAGTATATTGCCCCAAACCCACCACGTTTAGTAAAATAAACAAATTATTTTTTAATGAAACATAGTCATTTTAGTATGAAACATATTATATTAATGAGTGAAAAAAATACAAATATGTCAATGGCAAAGTTGGAGTATTGCCTCAAATTAGAGCTGGATTTTTCAGTCCGTCATGCTCGTTTTGCAAAAATAGGACGGGCCCCTCAACCCATTTATAAAAATAGGCGAGTCTAGGCCCTCCTGTTTAGGATTAATTTTATTTTTTTAAATATTTATAAATATTTTTATTTCTTAATAATAGAATGGGCGGGGTCAAAATCACGGGCTCAAAAATTGAGTATGCAACCGGCCTGTCCAAAAAATGGCCAACCAAGGCCCAATGACCCATTATTTGTGGCCGAGTCGGGCCCATTTGCCTAACTCTACCCCAAATAGTGTAGGTGGTGGGGTGGGTCATAGGACACGGATCATGTTGAATATGTCCATTTAAAAACATGTATCGGTGCGTTTGGTAGTCGGCTACCATGGTGACTTAGGTAATAACTACATGTTATCCTCTTTTATCTATTGTTTGGTACATACGTAGTAGCAATCCCTCGGCTCGATAAATTTTGCATTGGCCCGGGATATGAGCCTATTAACTCTAATTTTTTTGTCTCTCCACGATTGGGCGGTTTTCGCAACCCCCCCCCCCCCAACCAGTCCCTCCTTAATACTACGTAAATGCTCCGGTACTTCCAACTTATAACGACATTACCAAGTATCTATATTTGTTTCCTCTTGTTTAATCTAGGGTTTCTCTCATTCTCGACACCCTTCCTACGATTTGTGAAATCTCTCTTTTGCCTCTTGCCCCTTGCAATATTTTCAGTGGAATATGGGTCCTTGATACTGCTCGCACACCCATGCATGCCTCCCCCTGCCCGTTCTACATAAATGCGTGGGGCTACTTCAAAAATAAGAGGGAAAACATGGGCAGGATCAATTTATCGAAGTGGGTACCTGAAAACTATGAACTGGACCGGGTCGATCTAGTTGCATTCTTGAGTCTTACGAGGAACAAGAATCTTGGGTTTATTGGGGATTCTTTGAACGAGAATTTTGTAGTGTTGTTTTTGTGTATACTGAGATTGGTTGATGCTGATGCTAAAAAGTGGGAGTGAAAAAGGTGCTTGGAGAGGGGATTATTTTTCCAAATTTAATGTGAGTGTTGCGTACCATCGTGCAGTTTTGCTGGTGAAGTAGGAGTAAGTACTAAAATATTCAGGCATTTAACTAGAAAAAATTAAGATTCCTTTCCTTGACTGTTTATGGAATATGAGCAGGGTGATATTTGATTTCCTCATCGATCTACATTTGTGGGATGTGATGCACCGACAATTTGTTGTCTAGTTATTTGATGAATGGATCTATAATGTTAGCAAGCACATTTGCTAGCATTGTGGTATTTATGACAATTTACAACAAATTTGTTCTTCTAAGTCTATTCTAGAGTTATATTGTCGAGGGTAGGTTGGTAAAAATACACATCATTAAAAAGATTGGCATGACAACACCCTAGTTATCTTTATTTATCAAACAAATATTTTTTCTTCGAGGTTATCCTTCGAGATATTTATCAAACAAAGACATGGTGTTTTTATCCTACTGTATTTTTCCAGTTGTCCAAAATAAATGATAGGGCTTATCCGACTACCAAACGTACCATATCGCCTTATTGTGATCTCAAATTGTGTGAAACTATTTCTAGCTGTTGGAGCAAAGGTAGTAAATTTGTTTTGATCGATAGTCAGTAATTTTTTTTAAGGAGCCAAAATATTTTTGGGTTGAGGGATAGAAATGCAATTTTGTTTCACCAAGCCTACCTCGATTTGTTGCAAGGCCAAAATGTTCATTTTCTGAGTTTCAAACGCTAACATTAGCAGTGTTTCTTTTTCTTTTTCTTTTATCTTAAACGAACATTTACAGTGTTACTGTTGTCAAAGTGAAAAATGTCAAAAACATTCAAAATTTCATTACTAATTGGGTTTACCATTAATTAGTCAGGGTTTAGAGTTTGACACGACTTGAAGGTGCAAGACGCAAGTACAGATGGTCTGTTTGGTAGCGTGATAACAGTTATCTTGCATTTTGATAACTCTGGGTTTATTTTTGAAAAAAAATGCACACCTTGTTTAGTGCACACCGTCAAGATAACTTGTAATATTTGATTGTGTTTGGTAAAGCAAGCTAAAATAAGAATAATTATTCTACATCATTTATTTATGTATTGAATTACCGAAATAACCCTCATACTCACCTATATATACCCCTTAAATCCCAATCCCTAGTGCTCTTCTCCATTTTCTCTCTTCTCCAACAAGATTTCTACCATAACGGTATGTCTTCTCAACCCTAT
>JAOWBN010241412.1:0-12053 GCA_028565015.1 Pinguicula moranensis
TGTATCATTGGCTGAGATTTCTATATATTGGGCACCATCAACCATTAGACCATTTCTTGGCACATATGGGCACTTGGCCAAACCCGACAGGCCTTGATATATGGAAGTTGGTTTGGCACTGCACGATGTGGAATATTTGGAAGACACGCAATGTGGTACGTTTTGATTCAAAAAGATTGATGCATGATCTGATTTTTGAGCAAATACAACTCCAACTGTGGCATTGCTACAAGGCGGCAGTGGTCTCTACAGCGGACTGGATAAGGCATCTTCGCCTTTGTCTTAGTAGTTATTTTCCACCTTAATGTATAATAATTGAGTAGTTGGATGTTTCTTCTATCTTTCAGGAGAGAAACATTACCATAATATGTATGTACAGTTTTCAATAATATTACCTATCTTACTAGAATAATATATTTGGATAAAATATTATGCTGTTATCTTATTAATTAATTTCCGCTTGTTAAAAGTTGGAATATTCCCGACAATTTCTCGTCCGATTGGTAAATTCATGGCAAAATCTTGATAGCCAATCCAGTCGCGCCGCATGAAGTTGTCCCGATAAATAAGTCTAAAATCCTCCATTTCTTTGTCTCCCCAATCACGTTTTCTC
This sequence comes from Pinguicula moranensis, assembly GCA_028565015.1. Lineage (NCBI taxonomy): Eukaryota > Viridiplantae > Streptophyta > Magnoliopsida > Lamiales > Lentibulariaceae > Pinguicula > Pinguicula moranensis. Next base: position 614 of record JAOWBN010241412.1, read on the forward strand.
TACCAATCCGGTTGCGTTTGACACCTGCCAGAGGCCTTTCTCCATTCACCACCGGGGATTTGGCAGCACTCATCGCCTACATACACTCCAGGTAGGTAGTTCTGTTTTACAGTGCTAATTATTTGTCAGGAAACACTGTGTTAGGGTTCTATTTTCAGGGTGCATTTGGATAGAAAAATGATATAGCGCAAGACAAAAGAACGCAAGACAAGTGCAAGACAAAGTGATTTCACCATATACCCTCTTGTTAAACACTGATATAAAAATTAACACTGGGTATAATTGTCCATTTTATGTTGTCTTGCGCTTGTCTTGTTCTCTTTTGTCCTGCGCTATATCATTTCTCATTTGGATATAGGGTTCCTGTTCTTCAATTTCCCAGATCTTAATTTTGGTTTAGGGTTTAGGAGTTCTTTTAAATTACGGTTTAGATTTTATTTTAGGGTTCTATTTTTAGGGTGCATTTGGATATAAGGTTCCTGTTCTTCAATTTCCCCAATCTTAATTTTGGTTTAGGGTTTAGGAGTTCTTTGAAATTACGATTTAGATTTTATGCACAAACCCTAATTTGACGAAATCGCCATTGTTCGGGTTTTTTGAAATTAGGGCTTAGGAATTATTTTGCGTAATTAACTCGAAGTTTGTACTGGGATCTGAAGCATTTCCGTGGGACTAGCCATCATTGTATTGCAGAATGTGATGGAAGCATCTGACAATTGATGATTTAGAGCTGAACTGGGGATTTTTTCTTTCTGTTGGGTTTTAGATTTTATTTGGTTTGGTATTCGGTCTTTGGAATATCTATCGGTATTCTCGATTGGCCACCCCTGCTATTTGGTATCATTGGACGCTATCTACATTGCGCTAACAGTACCTACAGAATTCAAAAAGGGCATCTTACCGTCAATGTGTTAGGGGTATGCCACACTGAGGTCCAATTTGTTTACACCTTCACTGGCTGGGAAGGGTTATCAGCTGATAGTAGGGGGGTGCGAGATGCCTTAGAGAGCGTCCTAATGGGTTTCGGGTACGGTACGATAAGCAACCCTCATTTCGGTATTGTTTCCATGCCCTAACATAGACACTCACATAATTTATCTTCTGTTGCTGGTTTCAGTACCTCTTCGACAGCAGGTACACAAATAGTGATGGGTTTTTGTTGCCATATCGCTTGACTTGTTACGACCTTCAAGAGTGGGATTTTGGACATAGACGGCCTAGGACCTCTAAAGAGTACTACAACATGAAGAATGCCCATACCCGGAATGCTGAAAGAACATTTAGCATTTTAATGAAAAGATGGGCATTCTCCGAAGCCCTAGCTTCTACCCTGTTGAAACCAAAGTGAACATCATACTCACTTGCACCCACCTCCACAATTTTATCATGGCTTAAATGCCAAATGTTCCAATCCAGGCGACGTCGAGTACTGAGCTATATAATCTTAACAACAAGGAGGCGGAGCAAGAGTTTATAGCAACAGTAGAACCCTCAACGGAGTGGACCCTTAGGAAAGATCATATGGCTATTTTTATGTACAACCTGTGGCGCACTAGGCCTTCAATCCGTTAGGAAGTGTGTTAAGAATGATGTGGAACTGTTTGCAGAAATTTGTCTTATCTCTCACGTACTTGTTGCAACTTGTTATATTTTAACAACTGAGTCACCCTAATTGGAAAGGACTGTGGGAAGCCCGTGGCCCCATTACCATTACGACGATTGGTGTGTGATATTTGGCCGAGGTTGGGTTTTTGGGTATGGTGCAAGAGATCACCACGTTGGCAAGGCTGAACCAGCTCACTCCACTTCAGTCTCACTGATGATTGCGAGGAAGAAGCATCGGGAGAAGAGGAGACAACGGCCGATCAGGAGTTCAGTGCATCAAGTGAAATAACAACTTACAATCCACCTTCGAAGATCAGTTGAGGATCTCCAAGAAGCTATTATCAAGTGAGGAGGATCACCTTCACCTCCTTTGTAGATGGGGTTGCTGCTGAAGAACAAGCTTGACGGTGAATTTATTGGTTTGTTTTATAACTTTGTCGGCTGCTTGTTTGATTTGTTGACTTTTGAGGACTAATAATTGAGGTCCTTGACATCAAGATAACTTCCAATCCTCCTTTCACAATCAAATACCGATTACTAACTAGATTAATTAACATGAAAACAACAACATCAAATTTATCATTTTCTGTAGTGTTTTTTATATCCCCAGGGCCCAGGTCCATTACAAACCACATATGCCTCCAAAAGTTACACCGTACTGTAACAATAATCAATGCGATGGCTGAGCCGTTGAAACGAATTAAATTCCAGCTAAGACATAAATAATAAGTATGAGCTTTGTTACTCTTCGAGTTCACTTAAACACCAGGTTGTGACATGTTCTGTCACACGGATATGCGCAGTCGAGCGCCTTCACAGTCGATCTATCAAAGTACCAATCTCCGACAGCAATCGCCACTGCCTGCAAACATTTTCACGGACAAATGTTACAAGGACACTCACTGATCGTCTTTGTTTTAACTAGGCCATGAACTCAAATGCATCGAAAACAGTGTACCTTATCGTTAATGGTGGGAGAATTATCAGCGAACCAAGTGTCCTGCCTCTCTGACTGGCAGTGGGCGAAACAAGAATTTATGAACAACCCGCTTTGCCTTGAGGCTTGAAAGCCTCTAACTGCGCTCAGCATGTGGTTCCTAAAACCTTGGAGACACGGAGAAAAGTTAAAATAGCTCAACAAAGCCATCGGAAGCAACTATATATTTTTAAACCTTGTAGAAATTGGATCTGTGAAGCTGAACATCGTTCGTTGTTCAGTTTACAGTCTCGCCAGTTTCCATGAGGATCAGCCACGGGAGGTGCCAAGCTTTCTTGAACCTGGATAGAAGAAACCAGAAAAAAAAAACAGATAGTATTGTTTCATTTTCCTTGTTTGAGAAAGAGTAACTTTGAACTGTCAAGTACAGCTATGAGCTAGCCATATTACCTGCCAAGAATCATAGGCAGCATTGAGAATAAAAAGTGGAGTTCTGATGTTGGCAAGTAAATTTTGAGGGAAGAAGCACTGCCAGATATAGAAACGTAAACTGGAGAATCGAACCATAAATTTAACAATTTAATGATGAAAAATGATCGACAAATAAACCTACTGAAGTTGCATCCAGGCGGCTAGTACAAGTGCCCGGCAAGTTCCTTGCAACGCCCTGTTAAAAGTTCCAAAAGAGAGTTCTTTTATGCAAAAAAACAATATTCAAGAATACAGTTTAATTGGTAGAAAGAAGGTTAATGTTGATTGTTGGCGTTACTGTGTTTGATTTTATTGCAATATGGCATCAGTTTTAACTTTTAGCTTCATGTTGTCTGAAGTATTCTTCAAACAATCCACTTTATACACACAAAAATATGGGAATGGGACCATTCAGTACCTGCAAGTTTACAATACCATCGAAGAAAGTTCGAAGTGTATGTTGGCCAGATACATCCGCACTGCAAGAAATGAAACGTGAGATTCCCGAAAAACTCAAGTAAAAAGGATAGCTTGGTCAGCATTCAAATATATGTCAAAAAAGGCTAGAAAAAGATATGATAATTACGCGTCCATAAAAAGGCCAGCATCGCTAAGGCACTTCACTCTTGTCCTTCCTGCAAAGAAACCTCGAAACTCATCACAATGCAGTATGGAAGCTAAACCACCAGCAGAGCAACCGGAAAGAAGCGCCTGCAAATTGGAAAATGTCATGCAAATTTTATTCAAGAATGCAATCAGAAAGTGAATCAAACAAGCAATTATGATTTCCTACTTGGTTAGCGTTTCGCATTCCCTTTGACATAAGGTCTTCTATTGCAGCTTCCCATATGCGTTGTCCTCTAAATTGCAAACCTGCTGCCTGCACAAGAACATTTACAATCATAGGTGATAATAGTGTCGAGTGAAACATAGGGCAAATGAAAGTTGTATAAAGATTTGTTTTTCGGTAAATAAAAGATCATGCAAGAAACCTTATTCTCACTGTCCCCTGCAAAGGAAGCTCCATCACAATAGCGAATCTTCACTCTATTCCAGTTGAAAAAATCTGAATCCACAATATCGAAGTGAGATAAAACCGAATTAAGAACATTGTAGTTTGCCATAAGTCTCTTGGACTTTAACCTGGATTCTCTTCAGCCTTGTTGCTAAGTATCCCTGTAAAAGGAATTAGCTTCTCAAAATATGAAGAAGATCCACGATGAGTCGTTTTGCGGTAAATACAGGACTTGAGATTGTTGCACCAGCCTCCACCCTACATAAAACAACTTAGACAGCAACAAAGGCGATCTTGCATATTTCTATGAATTTCTACACAAAGTGAACATAGAAGGAAATCATATTATATCCTTTTAGTAGTTGACAAACCTCTAACTGGATAAGCCAACTGTTTGCACCTGTTCCGAATCCACGATGCAAGTGATAGCCAGGCAATGTTCCATCCAAACAAACTGAAAAGTTTAACAGAAACAAATTACCAAGTTGGTTTTTACTTCTGTAGTTCAGTGAATCAATCATATGTAAATCAAAACACACAACTTCTCCCACAAAAGGGACTTTTACCAATTACGCACTACCATTAATAATGTATGCTCAATACAGAAGTAAAGTATAGCATCAAGTTTCATAAAAGAAATGCCTCCTACCAAGCAGACTCATATTATAATTGAACCAATCGTCAGAATTAAAAACCGTTACATTTGTTATCGTAGAGGACAATATAATCACTTTTCTGACCCGAGTACTTGCTTACAAGTAATTTGACAGCAAGATAGAAGAAGCAGAACAGAGGGAGAACATATCTCACTATTGTAACAGGGGATTCACTAAAACTGTATCCCAAAATTGGGGGTATTCCTTATAAGTCCCAAAGTGGGGGCTTATTTTAAACGATGTCAACCAAACATAAGCAGCCCCAGTGATATTTGTGATAAAACAGGACAATGAAGGAAACAGAATCGCAGGATAAACCAAAAAACAGACGGGAAACAGCAAAGAAACTGCAAACAACTCAATCCACCGCAATGAAATCTAAGCTACAAAACACACGACACAAAGTTGGAAGTGAAATTCCATTGAACAATCTTATGAAAAGTCGCATTCGTATAGACGAGTACCAGCCCCTTTAGTAGCAGCTCCTTGAACAAGAGTGAGACCCACCATGAGGGCATTTGCTGGAACAGCTGCGGCAGACACTCCAAACACAGACTCCAAATAGGACACATCTGAACTATTCCGACCAGAAAATTCATCAAGTTCGAAACTTTCAGCACCCCATTTACTCAAAACAAGCAAAACGAGAGGCCAAGCCAAGAATCCCACCAGCCTCCCCATCTTTTGTTTTCGAAACAACACCCAAGTAAATCTTACAGAAATGGACGACAAAATAAGCCTTCCTGAAGATTTAAGCTCTTGGGTGTCCCACCCATAAATTCAGAGCTGCAAATCTAGTTCATGAAATGAGCTCATCACTAGGTTCTACTAATGAGCTGTTAGGCTAATGTGGACTAATCTGAAAGAGATCTAAATAAGGGGAAACCGCAACTCCACCACCGGCACCAATCTATGGAGTGAAGAAGGGAGTTTGTGAGCCTTGGTTTTATACTTTTATCAGTTTATGACAGGCGGTAGATTTCTCCTGTAATAGCGGTGCGGCGTGTTTCTGTGGGCATTTAAAATATCTTTTTTCCCATGTTAATAATACAAGGAGCAATTCCCACCGAGAAAATGCCAATCAAAGGAGAAAAAGGTAAAAAGATGATGCGAAAGGCACTAGAGTTTAAACACGTTTAGAATCTGATGGACACAGCTTATTAGCAAAAAAGGAAAGCGACGGGAGAAAATGGTAGGGACCTTCAACGGTCTTAGCCCCAGCGATAATCCCTTCACCACTTTTGTTAAGTTAACAAATTTAAAAATTTCATCCGTTTTCGTTAATCGCTATTTTGCTTCCACTAAAGTAGCGATAACGATAGCGGAAATCACTAATTTCGCTAATAAATAAATACGTAGCAATCTATGAATGATTCATTCTTTTGACAGTTTATCAAATTCCCACAATTTTTTATAACATTTTCAGCAAATGAAACTCGTATATCCAATGAATCAAAGATAGGGGTGTTCGTTGGGAATTCGAAATTCGGAAATGGCAATTTCCGTTTCGATCCAAAAAATTTTGGAAATAGAATCTGATTTTCGATCAGATCCGTAATTTTTTTGGGAATTCGAAAATCGGAAATCGGTTCGGGAAATTGGAATTTCCGAACAATAATAAAAAAATTAAAAAAATTAAATATTCAAAAATATTTCAAAAAACTATATAAAAAAAATGTTTCAAAAATTCGGAAAAATTTTGAAATTCAAAAATTTGAAAATTCGGATTTTTCTAACAAAAATTTTGAAATCCACCCCTATTTCCGTTCCGATCCGAAATATAATTCGGAACTGAAATCATATTCTGATCCGATCCGAATTCGGAATTCGAAAAAATTTTAAAATCGAAATTTCCGAATTCCAATTTCCATATGCACACCCCTAATCAAATATATAAATTTTCTGCTAAAACAAATAATAGAAACATGAGTTATAAACAAAATTGTACATCCAATGAATCAAAGAATAACTTCAGCGACGGCGAAATCATATGATAAAGAACTTAGCCAAGATAAAAGAGATCTTTATAAAAGGCAAAACAGAGACAAAGAATAAATAAATAGAAGAATTCGTTAGTTAGAGAAAAGCTTTTTGTCTTTCTCATCACATCATAGTAGTATCATATCTCTTTTGAAACAATAAGCCGAAGATGGCGCAATATAATAACCACGTAGAGACGAAAAGAGAAGAGTTGCCGTCGTCTGAAGAAATTGAAACTGAAGTGAAGACGGAAGAGATAAGGGCAAATTCGGAAATTTCTGAATTTATATTTATTTATTTTATTTTTTTTAAGTTAAATAATAACAGTATTAGCGAAAAATCGTTATTACTACCGCCATCGCTTCCGCTAATATAGCGGAATGCATTTCGTTCGCCGCTTTCGCTTTTGCTATACCGCCGGAAGCGATACAGCGAAAGCGGTATAGCGGAAGCGATAGCGATATCGATTTTCCGCTAATACCGCTATCGCTAGACACCCCTAAAAAATGGGCCACCAGCTGCATAAAAAGTTGTACAGAGGAACTTGGAAATTTTGTTGGAACTAGAGCTGTGAAATGCCAAAATTAACGGCTCAAGATTGAAAAACAAATCAATACCAACTATGGCATTGAAGATACAAATATTAGCAAATATGTCACATTCAAAATCATAAATGAAAAATATTCCCCGTGGTATGATCGAATTTTGTCGCGCCTATTTAAATAGTATAAGAATAATAAATTGGAAAAATATAATACAATGTAAACAACCAAAAATTCTTTATTTCAATAAGGCAAAATCCTTTTCTTGTGCAAAGATTACTTTTATAGTATTTTTTTTCTTTTTTCTTATTTCTTCTCTTTCTTTCTTATTTTCTCTTTCTCTTTTCATCTTTTTCCTCTTTTTCTCTCCAGTTTTTTCTTCTCCTTACGGATTGGCCTCCTTTTCTCTTATTTCTTTATTCTTCTTTCTTTCTTTCTTTCTTCTCTCCTTTCTTTTCTTTCCTCTTTCTCATCTTTCTTTCTTCTCCTCCTTTTTCTCACAAACCTCTTCCCTTCTCTTCCATTTCGTGGCTTTATTTATATGAACTTTTTCCTTAAATTTGTCCTCTTCTTATTGGTAGGATGACATTGGCCATATGATACATCACTCTACCAATCCCCATGGCTTTATTCTTGGATAATTCTAGCAATATTTAATTTTAAGGAAATTGGATGTAACTTGGGCCAGATATTTCTTTCCTTTTGGGCTAGCATTTCTGGGCCCGGATTTTATTTCCTTGTCCTGGTTTCCTTTTCTTCTTGAGATGAGATTAATTGGGGTATAACACTTCACCCGCCATTGGTCGATTTCTACAAAAGAATTTGACTGTTGTTTTGCCCGGTTTCTAAATCTCCAGCTTGCATCTTCCTGGTGAGCATTTCCATAATTTCTTCAAGATATATGCTTTTTGTTGTGTCTTCATTTGCTGAAGTTTCCATAAGTTTTTTGGTCGAAACTGTCTTTGTCGAAAGATCTGTTTCATAGCACTCCCCTTTAAATATCCATCTTATCATGCCTCGTTAAAACCTTACTAAGAAAAAATCATGTGAAATAGAATTCTAGTGAAAGAAAAATAGTACTTGATTTGATGTTTGCTTTAGGGAAGCATCATCTATATCCCCATTTATTTATCTGGTCTTCATCGACGATACCTCGCTCGGTTGTGCTTTTATGGATCATCCATTCTAATTTTTTGGACCACAAGTCGGAGTGATTGGGATCGCATTATTGCATTCTTTGGCAAATATATGCTAATATTCTTGGAGTGACAAGCTTTTCGGCTGATGCATCATCGGTATTTCAATCGTTGGTTGATTACGAGGAAAGTGTAACTGGGTATGGATTCTTAGAACTTTTGGTAAACTGCTATAATGTGGTTGTGGGCCCGATTGGGGCTAGGTGAGCTGTGTAGCAAGCTTCAAGACTTGGACCGCTAATCGATTTCTAATTTGCATATTTGATGGGCTTTTATCTTCGAAATGTTGGAGTAAATAGTTTTTTCTTCTCTAGTCATTAATGGCTCCTGCTGAAAAAACAAGAAATATTGGAGCAGATAAGTGATTTTATGAGCTTGGCTCACTTTTTATTGACTTCCTATTTTTGATGATCTTTTTAGAAAGTATGAAGGACAACTGATTGCGTTCAGTGAACATTCTTTTTTGGTGCACTTCGTGATCATTTTTTGCACTTCACAAGTGTCCTTTTTTGCGTTCAATGAACGCCCTTTTTGGGTGCACTTCGTGAGCATCTTTTTGCGCTTCATGAGCGTCCTTTTTTGCGTTCAATGAATGTCCTTTTGGGTGCACTTCGTGAGCGTCTTTTTGCACTTCATGAGCATCCTTTTTTACGTTCAATGAATATCCTTTATGGGTGTGCTTCGTGAGCATATTTTTGTGCTTCATGAGCGTCATTTTTTTCGCATTCAATGAACGTCTTTTTTGAGTGCGCTTGTGAGCGTCTTCTTGTACTTCATGAGCATCATTTTTTGCGTTCAGCGAATGTCCATTTTATTGTGTGTGACTGCTCCGCTAAAGAGCATGAACCTGCTTCATCTGGAGTACTCAAAATGTGGATTCTTTATTCCATGATCATTCGCTCATTGTGTGGGCACTGTTCTCATATTTTCCTATACATAGGATGATAATACTTTTCTTTCCGGTGAGGTGTTTGCCATTTTTGTAATTTTGGCTTTGTTTGGCATCTGCTTCTGTACTGTTTCTTGTTTTCATTGAGAAATTTTAAGCTAGCTATGTAATTCGGCCTTTTCTCCTCATTGGATCCTTCCTTTTCATTATCGCCACAAGTCCACACATGACGATGCCTCATTCGGGATTGTTTTAATCATATGGTGCCCATTCGGTTAGGTGTCCTTTGAGAGCTAGTCGCTCTAACTCATCTTTCAGGTGGCAACACTCTTCTGTACCATGTCCAAAGTCCTTGTGAAATTGGCAATACCGTTCATGATTCTTTCTTATTACTTCCTGCTTCATTTCTCGAGGTGTATCTAATTGTCCAAGATGTTCGATAGCTCTTAGAAATTTTTTGCAAGGTATCCGGAATGTGTGATATTCTATATACCTTCTCCATTTATGACCTTCGTGGTTGGGGGTTTCGAGGGAATCTTTTCATTCTTGGGAGGAGCTCCCATTTCTTCTAGGCGGATGTATTTTCGGCATACTTCACTTAGTTTCCCGTAGGTGGATGGAGGTTCATCCATTAATGCTGCTGCCAAAGACCTTATTGGAGTCCGTGGAGCAGTGCGTTAATCCTCAAAGGGAGGGATAGGCCAAGTGTCTCGGTGCATGCCTGATTAAATCGGCATAGGTAATCACACAACGATTCCTAAGGTTTCTTTTGATAATTTGGCTAAAACAAATGTATGGGTGCTCGATCTACTTTCCATTGGGTAGCGAAAGCCTGCAAGAATTGGGCCATGAGTTCACTGTATCCCCAAATGGATTCTTCGGGAGTGATAAGAACCAATCTTGGCCAGCGCCGATTAGTGTTAGAATGAATATTCTGCAGGCAGCCGCCTCTGATATGGGCGTCATCTCCATGTGTAATGTAAAAGATTTGATGTCCTGTCATGGATCCATCTCATCGGAATACTTGGGCAACGATCGAGTGCAATGGGAGCGAGGGTCACGACTTCTTGTTGGATATTTTTACAAAACTTTGCTCATTGTGATGGTAGTTGAGGAGCCAGGTCCTTGCACAATGGGAGCGAGGGTCCCCGATTGCTGAGTTGGTGGATTAATTCTCGGATCTGGTTATGAATATCAGCTACCTGGGCAGTTAAATTTGGATTGGGGATGATCGGTTTTCGGGAATGATTGGAGGTCATGGTGGCCCCATAATCGGTGGCAGGCGTATTCCATGCGGGAAGACGTCGTTGATAGGTGATATGATCAGGTTGAGAATTGTTGTTGCCTCGTTCCATCTTTTTGGTAACAACTTTATGTACAAGTTTGCACAGACGGCGTCAATCTGGTATGGTCGAATTTTGTCGTGCCTGCTTAAATAGTACGTAAAGGACCAAAAATTCCTTATTTCAATATAGGCGAAAATTTCTTTCTTGTATAAACATTGCTTTTGTAATATTTTCTTTTTTCCCTTATTTCTTCTTTTTTTTTCTCCTTATCTCCTCCTTTTCTCTTTCTCTTTCCACCTTTTTCTCTTTTCTCTCCTCCTTTTCTTGGATTGCCCTCCATTTGTCATCTTCTTATTGGTAGGATGACATTCGACCAATCCCCATGGCTTACTTCTCGGATAATTCTAGCAATATTTGATTTTGAGAAAATTAGGCGTAACTTGGGCCAGATATTTCTTTCCTTTAGGCTAGCATTTATGGGCCCAAAGTTTATTTTCTTGCCCTAATTTTCCTTCTTTCTGGGGCCATTGTTGGACTGAGATTAATTGGGGTATACCACAAGGCTTTTTTTTTTTGACCTATTTTTGTTATAGGGCCGAAAAGACACAATTAAACTGTATCCCTTGTTTAGTTTTTGTATCACATGCTCATTAATTTTTAGAGACTGACTAATATTTTCATGGTAAGATTTTTATTAAAAACTAATTTTTCGACATAATATTTTGGTTCATCAATATACGTAAAATGTGTTGGGACCTCCCCGTGATCAGAAATTTAATGGAATTTTTATGCGCAGATGAACCGTACTATTAGATATCCATTTTTCCTTTAATGAATGGATTTTAGTGATGAAATGAGACAAT
>JAOWBN010241423.1:0-12053 GCA_028565015.1 Pinguicula moranensis
TTCTCATGCTATAGCAACCGATGTGGACCTTGCTATGCCTAGCATAACTTGTGTCTCTCGACCTCCCATTATGCTTAGTACATCTACTCACGTTGATCAGACATAAATAGATGAGGATGAAGAACAGCAGGATCAAAAAGTCTTAGGTGAGAGATGTACCATCTAGAGGATGATAAGTTGATAGCTACGATCCTTGACAAACAATAAAATAATAGATATGGGTGACCTGCTTAGCAGTGGATTATAGAGATCACTGATATATCTTATACCTTGAGTGACTAGTAGTGTTTAGGTGTAGTGAAAGGACAAGAGTGAGCTAAGCTCTTGTCTTCTTCTTATTCTTGTAAATATTTTATTTTAATGAATTTTTGTCTTATAAAAAAAAGATCAAACACTATAAATACAACTAAACATGTTAAACATTCCATAAACTCCCTGAGTTCCTTAAGGGTTACATCGATCTCCTGAATTTGAAGGTTTAGCTCATGCTTAAGGCACGAGCTGGTCTACTAGCAGTTCATCACAAGACAAGAAGAGAATAAGATCATAGCTACAAGATGGTGACTCAAAACCCTATTTTCTTCAACTCTCCTATTCTCGTACTTCTCTCGTTTCTTAGTGTTGGTTCTGCCTTTTATACCGTTTCAGTAGCTTCCCGTGAAATCTTCCAGAATAGTACAGGGGTACATTCATCCGCCTACCAAGTGTGGCGTGAAATATCACCTTGCATACTCATGGAATCAGGAATTTATGTCACATCTTGGATAAATGGGCAAAACCTCTGCTTTTGGAGTTGTTTCTCTTTCTTTTCTCTTAAAGAGTAATAAATGGCATGTGTCTGCAAAAAGAAAAGAAAACATGTATAAATGGCTTGTCCCATCATCCTTATTGAGCCAAATCAAACTCAAATAATCGTCATTTAGTAGGTATAAATTCGGCTCATCACATATTTCCTCGAACGACCGACAAAAGAGATAACTAGTATCGCAATTGCCCACAAGTGGGATGTACAATTAACTATCATAACTTTAGGAAAATACTGATGTATCGTTGTATAACTCTATAAATAGGGCAATAGACTAATGAGAAAGACAAACAATTCTCGGGGAATATAATCGAGTATTTTATGGTGAAATGAAGGAAGTTAGCGAAGCACACATGCACCCTTTGCACGCATTTTCCCTGGTTTCATCATTGATGTCGTTCATGAGAATGTTTCTTATACCCATTGAGAAGCTATTCTTGCTAAAAAAAAACTCAAAATGGCCATTGAAGTTGATCTGTTATCAAACATAGAGAACGAAACACAAAGGGGAAACTTCTTCGGCCCTTTCTCTCAGAAAGAAAAGAGCATTGCAAGCGAAGGGAACAACCGCAAAACCAGCATCTCTTAAAGGCAAGGAACCCACCAACAAAAAGACAGAGGGAGTCTCATTCATGACTCCCTCGCCTGCCAACCCTGAAGAAAGATCATATGAGGAGGAGAATATGATGATTCCTGGTCCTCGGAAGGCACGCTCCACCACTTCGAAGGAATCTTGGAGGCAAAAGCTCATCCAAAAGAAGCTGATAGTGAAGAAGGAGATTCTTTGGGCAAAGGACATCCGAAAGTACGCATACCTTTCGGTATCGAAGTCTTCGAATGAGCTCCAGAAGGCATTGTAGGGAGGCTCGGATCTTTCCGTCGGATAAGACCCTCTTTTCTGGAAGGTCCTGGCTACAATGAATTACAAATATCGGCTACTGGATAAAAATCATACATATAATGGGACCATGGATCTACAAGCATACGTGGACCGGTTTAGAAATCAAATGGAAGTCGTTCGTGAGTCCGAGTCCATCACTTGCCGAACTTTCTTTCTGACCCTCATCGATAAGGCCAAAATGTGGCTCACAACCTTAAATCCTGAAACAGTAACGGGATGGAAAGTTTTTTCTCAAAGATTTCTATAGCACTTCGTCGGCCAAAAGAAGAAACCGCATACATCATCAGACTATTTGAAATTATCCAGCGGTGGATGAACTTCTAGTTGATTTCTTAAGGTTAGGGGTGGACTTCAAATCACTGTTTTCACAGTTGGAGACGGGCTCTCTTGTCGAGGAGCCAGAACCCCTTGCCAGCGACTCCTCTTCCCTCCTTTGCCAATTGTGCTGGGCATCCTAGTGTATTCACCTACACAACCCAAGCCAGAAGGTTTGGAAGTTCTAATGGCGGTGCCATCTAGCATAACTCTTGAGAAGTTGCGGGAGATCAAGAAGAAGTATTGTATCCTATATGACTACATGGTGGTCTAGTCAGAACCGGAGCACTAGATCCTAAAGCCCCCAAGCAATTGCTTCACGGTGTTTCAAGCACAGCTTCATTGCGGTGCCAAGGATAAACTATGAAAAAATGTGCGGAGAGTGCTCGTGTGTGCTTCGCTAATTCCTTGGTTCACCCATACAATTCTCGGAAAGAAGAGATATATAGGAAATGTATGCTCGGCTATATTCTCAAGAATTGCTTATCATTCTCATTAGCCAATCGAATTATTTATAGAGTTATACAAAGGTATATCAATATTTTCATACGGACATGATACTTACCCATATCCTCCACTTGTGGGTGGTAGCGGTTACTTGTTATCTTCTTGATCTACAATTCAAGGATGATGAGCCTGTCAGGCGATGACTGTCAAGGGCCGTTCCTCCTTGAGTTCATGTGTGATGATACGAGGTGGATTCTTCAAGAAACGGTCGGTCTTCGAGGTGGCCTGTGTACATGATAAATTTCCTCCTCTAACCACTAAATGGGCTTAACACTTGGTGAGGTTTCATGAGCTTTTTTCAGCCCACATCAACCATTAATTTGGAATTCTAATTGTTATAGCCTGGTTGGCATGTGAAAAAATCTGCCAGGTCTATATCCACCTGTAGCATTAGGTTGTGAATTATACTGATAATGTTGTTGTGAACTGACTGGCCTATAACTATATTTGGCAGCTAGCGCACTCTCAGATTGGCCATGCTTATTCTCCACACGAAGGACCATGGCATAAGCTCTATCAACCGAAGGCATGGGATCAAGCAACAAGATCTAATCTTTAATGGATTTATAATCGAGAGTTAAGTCCATTCAAAAACTGACGCTGACGCATAAAATTCAGCATTACTTGTCAATGCGTTTACATATCCACATGTACAACCACATTCACACGGAGGTATAGCAATAAGACACTGCATCTCATACCAAAGATCGTTCAGTTTCTTAAAAAACTCAGTAACAAAGTCAGATCCTTGAACAACATTATGCAACAACCCAACCATCTGTGAAAGGGGACCTCACAACGTGCATAATTGGGGAAAGAAGTGGCGTAGGGCTCCTAGACAGAAGAAGGTTGACGCACGAGGATATGGCGTAAGTGACTAGGACAACGGACAGGAAACGATTGGGTAGAATTCTGCACGGAGTCATTTTATTCAGTCAATTTATCTAAGATAAGTCAGTATTTTCAATTATTTGAGTCATGTGTTAGTGATCATCACATGTAGTGACAGTGTCTATGCAATTGGAGTCGTGTGTAGTTTAATCAAAGAGTCTGTATGTATATCCCAACCTGTGTAATGACGGATTATGAATGGAGTTATTACAAATCTCATCTTCCACACAAAACTCTCTTCCCCTTCCCCTGCCTCTAACTTCCCCTGTTTTCCCCCTTCTCTTGGAGCTATTACGTTGAATCAATACTGTAGATTGTTTCACATTACTAATCTCTTTATGCAGCCTAGCTGTTAAAGGTCCATTACTCTTACCATACTGTTGAAGTATCCGAATGACAAGCTGATATGTGAAGAAGATGGATCTACAAGTCGAGGATTGATTGAGAAACATGTTGTACAATCAGCTTCTGAAACTGAAGAATCTTCTCTGATGCAGTTGCAAACAAGAACAACAGAGCAAGCCGCTCGAGAACAAAGCGCGAGTTTATTAGTCAATCAAATACGCCACGTGGATGCTCCTACACGGCAAGATCCGCCCTGATCGAATGGTCTATGTTTTGAGTTGTGTTTTTTGCGCTTTTCTTTGTATAAATACATTTTAGTGTTGGTTATAATTATGATGATGTATGTGAAAAATAGAAAATCAGTTAAAAGCAATAAGAGAGAATTCGTTCTCCAAAATCGTTTTTCGCTTTTCTTCTTCTTCAAACGATTCATATTAGAATTGCTTACAGATTCACCTAAGGTTCTAAATGGTTCAGAGCAGGTTAAACTCTGCTAATCGAGTTGTTGTAACCGATTGTTTTCTTTGCGCCTGCAAAAATAATTGAAAATGGCGTTGACTGAAATTGAACGTGAGGAGCTGCTTGCGTTGAAACAGAAGCAGCGATCTGATGAATTGATTGAGCAGCAACTGCAGGTACATGGCGTGGATAGTCCAGGTATGCAGCTTGTTTCGATTTTGCTGAATGGAACGAATATTTTGATCTGGAAATGTGTAATTTTTTCTGCACTTGAAGCTAAGTTGAAAATTGGATTCATTAATGGATCTTTGAAAGAACTGAGTGAGGATCCGTATTTGTATATGAGATGGAACAGGGCAAATAACCTAGTGTGTTCGTGGATACGTGGATCAATGGAACCATATCTGATGAGAAATTATATGTTTATCAATGATGCTAGAAAGTTGTGGTTAAGTGTTGAGAAATGATTTGGAACCACTAATCTACCGTACTTGTTTGAATTAAAATGAAGTGCAGCCATGCTTAGACAAGGTGATGGTGGTATATGTGAGTTTTATGGGAAACTAAAGGTCATTTGGGATCAATATGAACAGTTGCGACCTATACCATTTGTTGAAGGAGAGATTGGCTTATTGTTGACTAAAAGAGACAATGAAGATAAGGTAAGAGAGTTCTTGATGGGGCTAAATAATGTGTATGAGAGTGAGAGAGGACAAATCATGAGAACTGAACCACTTGCAGACATTGATACTGCATACAACATTCTGATGACTGTAGAAAAACATAGGCAAATCAGCAACTCTGTTTTAGCAACATATGACAGACTAAACACTGCTATGCTGGCAAGAGGTGGAGGAAGTGGATGGAAGAAAGATGGTGGAGTACCTCAGAGAGTGGACAAGAGTCATCTCAAATGCAGCCATTGCATTAGATCTAGTCATACCGTGGACGAATGCTTCAAACTTAAGGGCTATCCTGCAGGTTGGAGTGTAAGGAGAAATGATAGAAATGGGCTAAAGTGCACACACTGCACTAAAACAGGACATTCAGTTGAGAATTGTTTTAAGCTCAAAGTATATCCCGAAGGTTGGTTTGATCAGCGCAGAAGAGGCACTCAAAATTACTCTGCTAACCAGGTTGAATCAAATGATGATGGTAAACAGGGACTTACACCACTGGACGTGAAGGATGGGAGTGTGAATAACTTGTATAAGGTGATTGGTAATATGCAAAAGGAGCTGCAGAGAATTTCTAAAGGCAAATGGATTCCTGATCCGAATGACAAGGCAACGGTAAGTGTGGCACACTATAATGATTTTGCAGGTACAAAAATTTTTCATGCAATGTCTGTTCTTACAAATATTGATATTACTGCCCGAGAATGGATAGTATACACTGGTGCAACTAACCACATGCGTATTGACTTTGATGCTCTGTTAAATGTGTGTCCTTTTAACACTTTGACACCAGTGTGGCTGCCGGATGGTAGTGTTAAACCTGTTGAGTGCAGAGGAGACGTTTGTTTGTCTAAAGAGGTGGTCTTGGAGTCTTGTTTATATGTACCGAGTTTCAAGTATAACCTATTGTCTATGAGGAAGCTTTCTGTGACATCAGATTTATGCTTTCACTTCCTACCTGCTCAGTGTGTGCTGCAGGACCGTAGATCACACAAAATTGTTGCAGTGGGGCAGGTGAAGGGGGAGTTATACATTCCAAACTCAAGTTCCTTTGATGAAGAAGCTATAATGAAGGGACAAGATGCTTACTTTTCTTATTTGTTACCTTCAAAAGTTGGTTATAGTAACATGTCATCAGCTCATAATCATGCTGAGGTTTATGTAGCTATGAATATTGATCTATTACACAGTAGACTATGTTCCATTGATGTAATGAAACATCTAAATAATTTTGATGAATTTGCAGTAATGCAGAAAACACTTAATGATTGTGAGATCTGCCCTCTATCCAAGCAACACAGATTGCCCTTTCCTGACAATTTGCATAGATCAGCAAGTTATTTTGATCTAATACACATGGATGTTTGGGGTCCATATAAGATGTTATCTCTCACTTCATGCTAATATTTCCTAACTATTGTGGATGATTGCAGTAGGTGTACATGGATTTATTTGTTCAAATGTAAAGATCAGGTGCCACAACTTGTGAAAGCCTTTATCCTGATGATTAGAACACAGTTTGATAGAATGGTTAGAAGTGTTCGAACAGATAATGGCACAGAATTTTCAAATGTTCAGTGCCTGAGTTTCTTTCATGAGAATGGGATTGTGCATCAAAAAAGTTGTGCTTATATGCCTCAACAGAACGGTCTAGTTGAAAGAAAACATTGCACATTATTACATGTAGCACGTGCTCTGTTGTTCCAAGCAAAGCTGCCAAAGTGTTTTTGTGGAGAAGCAATCCTTGCTGCAACATATCTCATCAACAGGTGGCCAAGCAGAGTGTTGAACTGGAAATCACCTTTTGATGTCTTGTATAAGCATGCACCAGATCTATCTAATCTACGAACCTTTGGATGCCTCTGCTTTGTGATGGATCACATGTCAGGGAGAGATAAGTTAGATAAAAGATCTTTGCGAGGACTTTTTGTTGGATATCCTTCGAGGCAGAAAGGATACAAAGTATATGTGCTTGAATCCAAGAGAACTGTTGTGTCTCGAGATGTTGTCTTCCATGAAAATGTATTTCCCTCAGCCCCTTATAATTTTGATGATGGTGCTATATTGCCTCAGTTTATACCACACTATGATGATCATGAACCTTCTGCTCCCAGGATTAGTCCACTGCTGCAACATACATCAGAATCCATTCCTTCAGATAGTGGTATTTCTCCTGATGATTCCTCTATTCAGCATCATTTTGGTGCAGCTCCAGAGACTACCTATGACTATCCTTCCAATGCAACAGCTGATCTACCAGAATCATTTGTTCGGCCATCAGTGGTTGAGGATCACCCAGGACTACAACTGAGACGCAGTACTAGACAGACCACCACTCCATCTTGGCTTGAAGATTTTCACGTGTTCTCTACTCACACTGGCTATGATTCCTCACAACTGGTCTCACTCTCTGATGACACATGTTACTTCACATGACATTACTGTGAATTTTCAGCAAACCTTTCAAGCATTACAGAGCCAAAACACTATAATCAAGCCATGACAAATGCAGAGTGGATTGAAGCAATGAAACAGGAGATAAAGGCATTGGAAGAAAATAAAACCTGGGAGCTTACCAGTCTACCTGATGGGAAACGAGCCATTGGATCAAAATGGGTATACTGTGTAAAGTGTAAGCTTGATGGTACAATCGACAGGTACAAAGCAAGGCTTGTTGCTAAGGGTTACACACAAGTTGAAGGTGAGGACTTTTCTGAAATTTTCAGTCCAGTGGCTAAAGTAGTCATTGTCCGCTTACTCTTTGCACTGGCAGCATCAAGGAATTGGGTTGTGCATCAGTTGGATGTGAACAACGCCTTTCACCACGGGACTCTAGATGAGGAAGTCTACATGTTTCCTCCTTTAGGCTATGAAAGAGCAAGGAAAGGGCAGGTTTGCAAGTTACTGAAATCTCTATATGGCCTCAAGCAGGCATCTCGGCAATGGAACATAGAGTTTACTAATACACTAGCTGCTTATGGATTCAAGCAATCTTATCACGATCCATGCTTCTTCAGCCTATCTACTTATGATCACAAACTATTTTTATTAGTATATGTTGATGATGTGTTGCTGACAGGAACTTCCGTGACTGAGCTGAACAAAGTGAAAGACTACCTCAATGATACATTCACCATCAAAGATCTAGGAGTGGCGAAATATTTCCATTGTATGGAAATAGCAAGATCAGCAGCTGGAATCTATATTGTTGGAAAGTCACAATCAGCACAACTTGTTCACGCCTAGTGTCTGATCATTTATTAGTCAAGGACACGCTAACTCGTTCACGCCTACGAAGAAGACATGCTTCACGCCTGCTGTCATCGTCTGTCTTCTTCACCTTCACGCCTCATTGAATTGTATGATTTGTATGAGTACTATGAATATGTTGTTGTAATGATAAGAGTGATTCAATAATAAGAAGAGTAAAGAAGTTTCTCTCGTTTTTCATGAACCACTTTACAATTAGGTATCAGAGCCAAGTTTTTTAATATATATTCTGTCTCCACCACTTCCGCCCCGATTTTGACTTCGTTACTGCTCCGTTGACGCCGGAACCGGTCCCAAAACGTAGCCCATCCTCTCATCTATCAGATCTGCTCAACACCCGAATTTTTCCGACCTTCACACGCCTCCACGCACCATCGCTGGAAAACGTGACCTGTGGCAATTTTCGGCCATTTTTGGCCACGTCTGGCGTCGGAATCGCCAGAAACCACCGCCGTTGCGATCGTCGTGAGGAGAGATTTCTGTACATGGGTTGCAAGCCGTCGTTGCCACCACCACGTCAGAATGCGCTGTCGCCGCCGCCGGAGGTTGGAAATAGAATTTTCATCTCGGTTTGCTCGTCACAACTGTCCAATCAATTTTTGTTGATTTCTTGCCATTTTATGGATATTAGTGCTTTATCAGATATGATAAATTATTTAATTGGATTTGTTGTATTTGCCTAAAATCGGACAACCGATTAGGCACTAATGATGTTGTTTGTAGATTGCATATTGATTATTGAGTGTTGAGACGTATGGATTATCATGTGATTGTGTTGATTATGTTTTTTTGGTGATCAATTGTGATTTGAGCTGCTGTGTGAAAAATATCAGGGACAGACGACAGTGCAGTTAAACAAGGATTGAGGTCCTGCGAAACCTCAATCCTGAGGTGCTTGGAGCCTTGTTTGGGCTCATAAAGGGAACAAACGCCTCAACCTCAGCCGTTGTCTATGTTGTTGCTACAATCAAACTTGATCTTCCATCGATCGATTTGAAACTTGATGGATCGACTACATATCTTAGCTGGTTTCGCAGGATTGAGACCATCTTAGTAGGGCGAAGCCTAGACGACTTCCTGAGTGAATCAAGTTGTGACATCTATTCCACTACGGAGTGGAAAGTTACTCATGCTCAGCTATGTATCTGGTTTCTAAACACAATGACTGCATCTGTTGTTGTTACTTTGGATGGCCTTAGGACGGTGAGTGCGATGTGGGTTAGTCTGAAGACCACCTATTCCGGAACTGAAAACCATATGAGAGTTGGAAATCGATGCAGAGGTACAGGGAGAAAAGTCTATTCAGGAGTATTCTATTTGTTTGAAGAGATTGTGGGTTGAGATGGATCACTACGGCCCATTGTCTAGCTGTAGTGACTCAAAATATAAAATACGACAACGTTTTGAGAAAGAAATTACTATGAAATTGTTGAAATATCTGAATTCAATTTTTCACCCGATGAGATCAGTTTTATTGTCCCAGGCCAAGATTCCATCACTGGATGAGGCTATTGCAGCAATTATTCAAGCGGAAAGCGAAATAAAAATACACTCTACGCCGGGTGTAGTTTCCGGCGTTGGCTACTGCTAGTTCTCGGGTAACTAGGGTCCAGGGGGAGACTCACAGTTGTTATCAGTATGGAACGGTTGGACATTTAAGGGAGTATTGTCCGAGGATGTCCCGTGAAAAAGATTCTGGAGATAGAGGTAGATTTGGAGATAGAGGTAGAGCTCGTGGAGGAAGGAGGGGTGGTGGCCGAGGAGGCTATCGCACCAACTTGACGGTGGATGCTGATGACGAGGAGAATATGGGGAGTACTATGACCATTGAGGATGATCGAGCATTCTTTAACATACTCCATAAAAAAAAACTCAAAGGAGTGAGGATAGGCACTGATACACCTACCTCATCTGACTTCTCTGGTAACGTTGCTTTGGCCTCAGGTTTCACAGGTATGTATGACTCACTAGCCCTGGCATCCTTTCCTACTGCTGGCTCATCAGATTGGATCATTGCCTCTAGAGCTTGTGGACACGTGACATGTGCTGCTAAGGAGTTCACCTCCTATACTCTTTTAGCAAACCTGTAGAGTGTTAAGATATCCGATGGCACTGATCGGTCAGTAGTGGGTAATGGTATAGTGCATTATAATAACACTTTAATTTTGTCCAAAGTTTTGCATGCTCCTTCATTTCTTGTTAACCTCCACTCCATAAATGCCATTATTAACATATTAAATTGTACTGTATTGTTTGATATACCTTAGGTGATCTTCCGAGAGAAGAAGACAGGCAGGGTAATTGGGACTGGGACATGGCGTAGTTGCTTATGGTACATGGATTTGAAAGGATTAGACTCAGCCCTTTCATCCATCATGGAGAGACCTGGAGAAGACAACACTGTGGATGTTCTAATGCTTCACCATAAATAATTAGGTCATCCCACTTTCTTGACTTTGAGTCAATTTTATACTCGCCTATTTGCTACAGTAAATAAAATAAAGTTAATTTGTGATGCTTGTGAGTTGGGAAAGCATACCAGAAGTTCTTATGTTGGCTCTGGTAGTTGGAATTCAAAGTGTTTTTGATTCAATCCATTCAGATGTATGGGGCCCCTGTCCAACAGTCATATTCAATGGATTTCATTACTTTGTGTCTTTCATTGGTTGTTGCTCTCGTGTCACTTGGCATAATTTAATTAAAAACAAGAGTGATATACTTGTCTGCTTCAAGGATTTTCACAAAGGAGTACAGACGCAATATGGTGCAGTAGTGAAGGGGATGAGATCTGATAATGGGACAGAATACACCAATAGGGCATTCACGGACTATTTGTCTTCACAAGGTATTAAGCATCAAACTACTTGCCCATACACACCAGAGCAAAACAGGGTAGCTAAGAGGAAAAATCAGCATCTTCTTGAGGTGGCTAAAAGTATGATGTTCCCTATGAATGTCCCAAAATATTTGTGGGGACAAGCGGTTCTTGTGGCCACATTCCTGATTAACCGGATACAATCTCGAGTGTTAGATTGGAAGTCTCAATTTCAAATCTGGAATGGTACAAAAGGGGACACGATTCAGTTGAGAACATTTGGTTGTGTCTGTTTTGTACAGGATAATAGGTCGTGAGTTAGAAAGTTGGATCCATGGGCTATCAAGAGTGTATTCGTGGGATACTCTGCGACTCAAAAAGGATATGTGTGCTGGAGTCCAATTGAGCGACGATTGTTTGAAAGTATGGATGTTACATTTTGGGAGCATGAGCCATACGACCAGAAGAAAAGACTGGTAATAACGTCAGAGATGAGAGTCGTAGTGATAAAGGGGGGTATGTGATAGTACGAGTGGGAGACATTTCTTGTACTTTACCAACGAGTGAGTCGAGTACAATAGAGAGCAAGATTCCGAGATAGGGGGAGCCATCGTTGGTATATACGAGACGCTATCCTCATACTCGATGCATATAACAGAGGAGACTAGAGAGGTTCCAGAGTCACCTACTCCAGTATCATGCCCAAGGTCCTTGCCTACTTCGACTCCGGGGCACCTTCATTTTCATCTCCGGGTGACACTACTCCTCCCACTAATATTCCTTTTCCTCCTACTCATATTCCTGTCCATGATATTACTGTTGGGAGAACCACTCGCAGCAATACAGGGTTTTCACCAAACAGATATGACTTTTCTCTTGATAGGTTTCATCCCCATGATATTGTTAATTCTATCTCGTACCCTGAGCATGGACTATTCATTGCATCTTTGGACATTGTCTCTATTCCTAAGCGTTGGCAGGTGGCTAAAGCAGACTCGAGATGGAAAGCGGCAATGATAGAAGAACTTGAGGCTCTTACAAAGAATAAAACGTGGCGTCTTGTGCCAC
>JAOWBN010241434.1:0-12053 GCA_028565015.1 Pinguicula moranensis
ACTCGTGCCGGTTACTGGAAATCCACCGGTAAGGACAGGAGAGTAACCAGCCAGAATCGTGGCATTGGCATGAAGAAAACTCTTGTTTATTACAGAGGTAGGGCACCTCAAGGAATAAGGACCGATTGGGTCATGCATGAGTATCGGCTGGACGACAAAGAGTGGGAGGACATTTCAGGAATCCAGGTAGCCCGTATGGATTAACTAAGATTTGGACATCATTATATTTGGTTTAATGTTCAATCTAGTAGTTTGAATATTCATAATTCTTACGATCTCTGGTTCATATATCATAAACTCTGCAGATGTCACCATTTGACTTTTAAGCACCAATTGTCTTGGCTCTTATTTTTATGGGGAGAAAAAGCGTTGTGCTTCTCCAATTCTTTCGGCGTCTCTTTTTGATCTTGTTAAAGAACGGATAAAAAGCAACATGGCTGGGCTTTTAGCATGTGCCCACATGTGTTTCTTGCCTTAAACTAAACACTGTGTCAAGATGTGGTGTTCTTTTGTCTGACATGTGAAGTTCTCCTTCCAAGTGAAGGGTTGAACCATACAACGTAAGCTGCATGGCTTGGCATGGATTTTTTGCTTCTTGTGCAATGATTCCTAATATCATACCGTATATGCATAATGTAGTGGAGCAGCAGAAAGAAGGAAAATTGGTGAGTGTGTGTTATTCTTTTCTTGGAGAGGTCTTACATGTAGATCTCTTGAGTGACCAAGTTTAGCTGCTTCTCTTTCAAGAATGAGACAAAAGTACAATTCTTCTATAAGATTGAATCTGATCTGACCTTATCATGGCAACCCCAGAACTGCTGTCTTTTTCCTTTTCCTTTTTCCTAATCATACGCCCCTGATCTAGTGGAAACAAAGATGCTCGCAGGAAGACCAATATGATTTTTTATTGGTTGAATCAATTGATTGGCCTAAAAGTATCATCATCCACCTTCATCGTATGAAGAGGTCGGACACTTTTCACTTTATTCTCCTTGATTCCTCCTGGACAAGCCAAAAAGATAGAATAGCTACCCTTCTCACAGTTTGGGGGTGGGGGGCGGATGATGACACAGAAGAATGCATGTTGTGAATGAAGTTGATATAAAAATATGGAGTAATTTCGCACCTGATTCCTTTGATTTCAATAGGATAATGGGGAAGAAAAGATTAGAAAGATTTCTTTGAAGTTGCAGCAATTTTTACAGAAACCATAAGTTGCAACATTTTTTGCAATAAGTGTGTATCAAGCCAAATCTATCGGCTTGTCAAGAGGTGCATGGTTCGACTCCCGCTGAAAAAAGCATATTGGGGTAACGTCCAACGGGCCTCATGGGCCCGCGTTTGGTCCAATCCATGTGTTGTGGGCGCCGTGTATGGGTCCCTGTGAATTAGTCGATTATTCCGGTAATAGGATACCATAGGTTATTAAAAAAAAAGCCAAATCTATCACCCCCACTTCTTGACTGATTGAAGTCTCTATCGAGCCCATCTTTTCTGTCATCAGCTATCATCATGAATCCATGATCCCTCCCTTACACCACAAAAAAACCATAACAGAGTCCACCTGTACAGAACTTGAACTTCATCTAACACCATCTCTTTTGTTTCACAGGACTCATATGCATTATGTCGTGTTTTCAAGAAAAACGGGTTGTGTTCAGAAGTCGAAGAGCAAGGACAATCTAGTAATATATCGATGTCACCAGATTTCCCCTTGGCATCATCCTCCACCACAAGTAATATGGAGGAAGAAGACAGAGAGGAAAATGATGATTCCTGGATGCAGTTCATTACAGATGATGTCTGGTGTGGTGAAGAGGTCTCTCAAGTGGCCTTCGCAAACTAATAGTGTGAGGGGGCCAGGGGGGACCAAAAAAAACTATGTTGATTCATTAATAACATCAAATCTAAACAACTTGGGATGATACATGTTTGAGAAATTCTTTCCTCTCATCATCTCTAATTGTATTTAGCTTTTTCCTATTCTTGCTTTTAACGTTTTGGCTTGTGTATGAGATTGCTCCAAAGATGTGTTTTTAGATTCTTCACTCTGTGTCACTTTATGGAGTTTGACTAGTGTAATAAAGGACTTCATAAATGTACTGTACCTATCATTACTAGTTAGTTAGTTGTTCCTCTTTAGATTCGCACGATCATTTTTCTTGACCAGTACAATTGTCTATAGTTGACAGATAACCTTGGGAAAATAGCAGTTTTCTCACTATGTGGTCTCAGGGGTAGGGTAGGGTAGGGTAGGGGTCCATAATCCTCAAAGATTCTATGTTTCAAATTTCAATTGTCAATTTTTCATACAACAGCTCATGTTGTCACCACGTTACGAAAACGTATCAAGTCAAAGATCTCTATCTTCTCCACACTTGTGTATATTCTCTGGTCAATGCTTAAAGAGAAGATGCCAAATAGAGATGAAAGAGCAGAGTGTTGGTGAACCACAGGAATGAAAACAAATGGAGCTGATTGTACAGTTTAAATATATTGCATGATTTCAGCAGCTTCATCTGGATTCTAACAGTTAATTCAAAGATAGAAAGAAGCTATACCTACGTTGAGTAATTAGCAGAAACCTTCCACTTCTTAAACTCTTCATAATTGGTCATGAATGAACTAGTATTTCTATGCCCTCCACCTCCATATTCCTGTATAAAATTTGTTCGTATGTTGAGCTTCGATTAATTGACACAAAGATCATTGACGATATGTTTACACCCAGCGTCGAAGAGTTTTCATGTCGATTCTGTAGTTTTATTTTCAGAAGAATGCTTTGGTTTCGACAAACTTAGACAAAACATGAATGTGCAAATGAAGATGAAGGGGCCTAGCCATTTGTTATGGTGTGGAGTTGCATTACGCATGGTTGAGGCCCATGGTGATTCAGGAATAATAACATGTAGGAATTGGTCATCGCATACTGATATTGAGGCTTTTAATAGCCAGCTGACCACCAATCTCGCTCCTCAAATCCACAATCCACAACGTACCCAGTATATTCCCAACTAAGTTGCGGAATCAGCATCAACAGCATGCAGCCAGAAAATAAAGGAAAAGGACTGATACTACAATTTTGAAATGTATTATCAGAGAATGATGAATACGAAGGCAAGGGATGTATCATGTATGGTGAGGGGTGGAGAAATCCTTTTGCAGTGCGTAGGGCATTACAATGTGATATAACCTACTAGCATTTTAGTAAATTTCATATCAGATAGGTAATCCAAGAGACAGTTCAACAGAACATAGATATATTGGTAGACTTGAGTTTGATCCAGTGAACTGAGTAAAGCTCATAAACAGACTATAATCTAGAGCTAACATACCAGTTTAGTTGGCAAGAAAAAGACTTCTTGGAATGATACTGGTTCGAGTAAACATAGTAGCAAAAAAATGAACCAAATTAGTTTACCAAGTAACGTCCAAAAGCTCCACCACCAAGCCCAATATCATATGATTTATCAAGAGTCTCATCTACGAGTCTCTATTTCTGCACCAAACTTGACATGCCTTGGTTTATTAGTGACCCAATGTCCAGCGTGAGGAGCTGAAAATTAAAAAAAAATGCTTTTGAAAGAAACGGATGCAAGTACAACTTGAGAAGTTTGCATACAAAAATAGACTTTTGAAACAGATTCGGAAAAACCTCACCCAAACAAAACACCACACCACACAAAAACACACTATGATTTTCACCAAACAAAACATGCACGACCCCAACAAAACACCACACCACACAAAAACGTTCTAAATGTCAATTTCTACTCTTAAATATTGTTTACCTAATCAATGCACATATCCAACAAGAGAGAATCATGCCAAAGGTAAGTACCATCCTTTTTTGTTTAACTATATTGATGAATGAGAAAGTACGAAGTTACTATTACAGCACAAACAGACAAACTTTAACTCACGTCAGAAGTAAGGGTGGACCATAACGAGCTACCTCCTAGAACAAGAAGGGGTTCTGTGTGACATCAAATTCAAGGTTTAGATCCTTATATGCGAGCGGAATTCTTTGCTATATGGAAGATGTCACCTCCACAAATCTCCATCCTCAATATATTCAAACAGTTTCCTCACTCTCCCAAATTCCACAACAGGACCATCTTTTCCACTGTTCAATTCCCCACCCAGGAAGAGTTGCTGCTTGAAATAATCATAGGCAATAGTGGCCGCACTCCTCTCCATATCTATAACTTCAACAACATTACCACTTGTTGGCATCTCCGATCCCAACATCTCTAGTGCAGTCTTCTATGATCTAAGACCACAACTCTATATTACAAATCAACCAAAAGATAAACAAACATGTAAGGAAATAATGCTCTCTCAATTACAATAATCCATCATTAGACTCAAAGTTCTCTTTTTTTGCGATAGAATGGCTGTCTAATCACCAATTGCCACAAAATCAATAGCTACACGTATCAAAAAGATAAACGAGCCAAATCCATTTTAAAATCGACCATGGGTTGCATTATAATTTGGCAACAGTCTCAAGTATTGAACAATTTCACAAGACTTGCAAGAATTTTCTCTATCTCTCATTCACGGCAGCGACCAGCTAAATAGCAACCAGAAAATCTGATTTACACTTGCCCTAAAATGTGTATACATACAAAGACCAATCTACCCTTGTACATTAAGATAATAACAATAAATCAAAGAATACACGTGTATACAGATATTGTAACATTCCCTCAAGCTGGAGTATGAAGATCGAGAGTGCCAAGCTTGGAGAGAAACTGCTGAAATTTTCCAGTACCAAGTGCATTGGTAAAAATATCGGCCAATTGTTGAGATGTGTGGACATACTTCGTGCAAATCAGACCCCGCTTCAGCTCATCCTGGACAAAATGACAGTCAATCTCAATATGTTTAGTGCACTCATGAAACACCGGATTTGTGGCAATGTGCATCGCTGCCTAACTATCATAATAAATGTGTATGGGAAGCGCGGAAAAAACCAGTGTTGTGAGGGGTGCGGGGAGCACCGGGGTGATAAGGCCAAAAATCGGGGCACGGGACGCTGAGGCGACGGGGCGCGCTCCTCACGAATCGGGGCACATTAAATGTTTAATTTTCAAAAAATTATGTAAAAAACGTGGAGAAAATTTTGGAGAAAGTGTCAATGAGTTCAACTAAAAAGAAACAATCTAATGCAAAAGTACAGCCTAACCTTGAGAGAAAGCAGAACTTACAGAACTTACAGAATTTTTTTTAGTTATGGATGTATATTGATTACAAATAAGAATAAACTACTTAGCTAGAAGACAACCTACCAACTTTGACCAAAGAAAAAGAGTTGAAAATTCTGGATGATGGAATCCTTGTCTGTTCGGTGGAATAAGAGACAAACGGCTACACACGTACAAAAGTTAAAAAAAGGATAAATAAGAATAAACAGTAGGTTTTTTTTATTGGTGTTGCAATTACTAAAACCCTCCTTCTTTGTTAATTTCACCATGCGCCTCTCCTGCGCTTCACGACGCTTCCTGCGCTTCATAGCGCCCCGGCCGCGCCCCCGGGATGGCGCCCACCCCAGCCGTCCGGGAGCAACGCCGGCTGCGCCTTAAGCGCCTCGCGCTCGAAGCGCGCCCCCAACAACACTGAGTAGGATGGATCGGAGCCTACTAACCTCAGAATGGCTCTAATAATGGCCAAATATGAAGCAAATTGTGATGGAACATGGTCTATCAGACCACTGACTAATTCTACTAAAGGAAGATGTGAAGGTTTGGGGACCTAAACCATTAAGAGTACTTGATGGGTCCGTTTGGTGTCAGGAATGTAGAAAACCCTATTCGTGGTCAGGTCTAGGAACATTCAGGGATTAGGTGTTCATTCCTGTTTGGTAACGTCCATTTCTGAGGAGATTACTGCACTTCCTCGACCTAGGGGTATATTTGGTATTTCACGTTCAGGGAATGAGGAAGGAATTCCCAAACCCTTGAGCAAAACGAGTTTAAAAATGCCAAATTTGCCTGTAGTATACCCTGCCCGGAGCGTAAACCCCCATGCAGTTGCTTCATGCAACTTTGCTACCAAACGATCGAATAATCAGGAATCGCATCAAAAACCTGGAATAAACCTAACAGTTGTTGGACGCCAAACGGACCGGATGTGTGGCTATCCCATCTGCACTATAGGAGAGAAGTGGAAAAGATATGGAGGGAGATGAACATAAGGGGCTATGTACTTAAAGAAAAACTAAGATATCTAAAGGAGGCTCTGGGCAAATGGAATAGAGAGGTGTTTAGTTAAATGAGAAGTCAGATCAAAACAAAGCAGGATATTGTAAATCAGTTGGATGTCAAAATTGGAAATGAGGGGCTAAAAGAAGAGGAGAAATTCTTATATAAAGAAGCTTGGGCAGCTATGCAAATACTGAAAAGAAGAGAGTGTGCGTTTGCTTTTCAAAAATCAAAAATACGTTGTCTTAAAGAAGGAGATGAGAATACAGAATATTTCCATAATCATATTCACAGTAGAAGGCTTTGGATGGGAATATTCAATGAGATA
Organism: Pinguicula moranensis; assembly: GCA_028565015.1. Lineage (NCBI taxonomy): Eukaryota > Viridiplantae > Streptophyta > Magnoliopsida > Lamiales > Lentibulariaceae > Pinguicula > Pinguicula moranensis. The sequence continues at coordinate 6,535 of JAOWBN010241434.1, forward strand.
TGGATTGAAGAGGTCAATGAAGTTAAGATGGAAGTAAAAAACTATTATGAGAACTATTTTAAAAAGAAGTCTTGGAAAGGACCACGGCGGAACATTGAACTAGCTCATTTATTGGAAGAAGGAGATGATGAGATGCTTACAGGAGCATTCTTGGAAGAACAAGTAAAGGAAATGGTTTGGGAATGTGGTGGGTCGTAGTCCTGGTTCATATGGAGTAAACTTTTGGTTCATAAAGACATTCTAGAAACTACTAAAATCAGATTTTTGTAGATTATTGAATGAGTTTCACCGAAGGGAGCTTTTCTGGTGGGATAAACTGCTCTTTTATCATTCCGAGTCCAAAGCAAAATAACCCTTTGACATTGGAAGAGTTTAGGCCTATCTTACTTGTCAACTGTGATTATAAAGTTCTTTCTAAAATCCTAGCACGAAGATTGGGAAGGTTGATAGGGAAACTCATCTCTCATAATCAATTTGCATTCATACGCTCTAGACAACTGGGTGATGGTGTACTTATAGCCAATGAGATTGTGAATTGGGTGAAAAAAAGATAGTGTTGCATGTTATTTATGGTTGACATTGTGAGGGCCTATGACACAGTGGATTGGCAATTTCTATTGAATATGACGGAGCTGATGGTATTTTCATAAAAGTGGTGCAACTAGATGTTAGAATGCTTATAAACAGGTCAAATTTCTGTATTGACTTGGAATTGGACAATACTTGTATTTAATATGACCCTACAATATGAATCTTGTTCTATTTCTTGAAATGGCTCATGCCCGATACATATAGAGGGTAGTGAGGATGGTTGGTGTGTGTTTTTGGTGTTTGGTATACCTACCTCTACACATACACACATTACACATTTATCCAAACCAAACACTCTCCCTCAAGATGGGCGAAAGATATCGATTAAGCCCATCTTGTTACAAAGTCTATCCAAGTCTATTGCACTAAGTCCCTTAGTGAGGTAATCAGCAGTCTGCTCTTTACTAGTCACATGTCAGCTCCATAAGCCCACTAGTCAGCTTCTCTTTGATGAACAATCTTTCAATCTCCACATTTTTTGTTCTGTCATGTTGGACCAGGTTACTGGCAATACTGATAGTTGACCTATTGTCACACCACAACTGCATCTGTGCTCCCTCATCCATTTTCAACTCTGTCAGTAACGACCTCAACCACATCATCTTAGCAACACTCGGGACCATAGCTCTATACCCTCCTGCCTCAACTGTAGAACGGGCAACAACAAATTATTTTTTACTCATCCAGGATACTAAATTGACTCATACGAACATGCAGTATCCAGATGTGGACTTTCAGTCATCAGCACAGCTAGCCCAATCTGAATCACAATATCCTTCAATGTTGATATGCCAGTTCTTCCTGAAGATCAATCCCTTTCCTGGTGCAGTCTTCATGTATCTCAGGATTTGGTACACTGTATTCATGTGGCATTTTCTTGGGTCTTGCGTATATTTGCTCACCGCACTAACAACAACTGAGATGTCAGGTCGAGTGTGGCTCAGGTATATCAACCGTCCAACCAATCTATGATATCTTTCTTTATCCACTGACTCACCAGCATCAGCACTCAAATTCATATTCTGCTCGATAGGTACCCTGGCAGGATTGCAACCTAGCATGCCTGTCTTCGTGAGCAAATCCAATACATACTTTGTTTGGGATAGCCCTATCCTCTTTGGTCCTCGAGCTACTTTGATCCCAATGAAGTATTTCATCTGTCCTAAATCCTTTACCTTAAACTCCTTGCCCAATTTAAGCTTTGTTCTCTCTCTCATCATCTCTTGTAATAGTCATATCATCCACATACACAGCCAACCTAGTGATATGATCTCCAGTATGTCTTAGAAGAACAGTATGATCGGCATTGGTCTACTGATAGCCTATGCCCACCATAGCCTTTCTAAATCTGTCAAACCAAACTCTAAGGGATTGTTTTAGGCCATATAAGGATTTTTGCCTGCAAACTTTTCCCAGTATCTGATTAGTGCCAAATCCTGGAGGGATCTCTATGTATACCTCCTCAAGTAAATCACCATGAAGAAATGCATTCTTCACATCAAGCTGATGTAGACTCCATCCCTTATGTGCTGCTATGAAGACTAAGGTCATAATTGTGCTCATCTTGGTGATTGGTGAAAATGTCTCATCATAATCAATGTCATAGGTCTGACTGTAACCTTTTGCTACAAGTCGAGCCTTGTATCGCTTCACTGCTCCATATGGATTCTGCTTGACAGTAAAAACTCACTTGCATTCAACATTCTTCTTCTCAGGTGGCAGTGGTGCAAGCTCCCAGGTCCCATTCTTTACAAGAGCCTCCAAATCCTCTATCATAGCAGCTCTCCACTTTTGGATCCTTCTTCACAACCTGCCAACACATAGGCACAAAGACACTGTCCAAACAAGCAATAAAAGTCTTGTGGCTAGGTGATATGTGAGAGTAGGATATGTGATTGGCAATATCATGTGGAAATCCATACCGATCAGGTGGAACGCCCGCATTAACACGGGTAGTTTGCCCCAATGGTAAGGGGGAAGAAGAATGAATAATATCAGTAGAGTGATAAAATGGAATAATATCATTAGATATGATGGGGGCGTTGAAGGTGATGTCATCCATCGCATCAAGGTTGGATGGATGAAATGGCGAACGACTACTGGAGTGTTATGCGATAAAAGATTTCCACTAAAGTTGAAGGAAAATTTTATAGGATATGATAAGACCGGCCATGCTATACGGGTAAGAGTGTTGGGCTATGAGACAGTCGCATGCGCAGGAGTTTGAGGTGGCAGAGATGAGAATGTTAAAGTGAATGTGTGATTATACAAGATTAGATAAGATCCCAAATGAGATCTTTAGAAATACGTTAGGTATCGCACCTATCAGTGCCAAGTTGAGAGAGATGCGATTGCGATGGTTTGGACATGTACCCAGAAGGCGTATCAATGAGCCCGTCAGGAGAGTCAAAGGTCTACAAGTTGAAGGAAGGTGGGGGAGAGGGAGACCAAGGAGGGCATGGGAGGAGCAGGTTCGACTAGATTTAGCGGTATTAGGTCTCTCTGAGGATATGACCTCTGATAGGACGAGCTGGAGACATCATATTATGGTTAGAGATATATAGGACTGACGTACGTAGATCGATCGGTGGACAGATGATGATAGATATGATAGAGTGTAGGGATAGGTGATATTTATTTATTTACTTAGTAGTTTAAGTACTTAGGCATGGTGTTTATTTTTTCACGTTTTTATTTGTGTTTAGACATGTAAGTAAGTATGCATCTAGGTATTTATTCTTTACTTTTATTTACCTTTTATTATTATTAATCTAGCTTTATTTATTTATTTATTTTTATATTTTATATTTTATATATTATTATTATTATTATTATTATTATTATTATTATTTTCTCACGCTCGAGCTGGGGGTCTCCATTGAAACATTCTCTTTAGCTCTTTTGAGGTAAGGGTACGACTGCATACAACTCACATTCCCCAAACCCTACTTTAGGGCGGGATTTACTGGGTATGTTTGATTTGGTTTGGTTTGGAATAATATCAATAGAATGATGAAATGGAATAATATCACTTGTGGGTGTTGTAGGATCTGTAGTGGGTGGTGCAGATGTCTCCGGAGTCGGGGCAGGTCGAGCATTGGGACATGGAATAGGTGATGCATCTCCTCTCCTGCGGTATTTGTAACGGCAGCTCCGGAGTCTCAATATCACTCAAACTCATCTCATTGCACCCTGTATCTCGAACTGGGCAAGGACATGGAATTACCCCTACAGTCAATGTTTGTGGCTCACCCCTAATGCCACTCTCCTCCTCTCGCATTACACTCCCACTCACTGACAATGGCTCTCCTCTCACGTCACTCTTCCCTTCTCGCCGATCAACCTAAGGTGAGTCCTGGAATGTTGAAGGTTCCCCTAGTGAAATAAGGCTCTAACTCTCAAAATGTAACATCTAAACTTCGACTCTCGAATGGACTCCAACAAACGTACCCCTTTTGGGTAGATGAGTAACCCACAAAGATACACTTCACAGCTCTTGGATCCAACTTAGCGACTCCGAGCCGGTTATCATTTTTTTTTAGTTAAGCCAAAATTTCATTAAAATAAAATGTTTACAGAAAGTTCCAACCGAAGAGCATAAACCAGCTCTTAATGTTACAACCCACCAAAACCAAATAGCTACTCATGGTTAAAGAACATACATTAGTAATCTCTATACTTCACGGCTGAACAGGTCGCCAGTATCCCTTATTTTATTGCTTGCCAAGAATTGTCGCTGTCAACATATCACCCTATGGATGATACACAGCTCACCTATGTCTGCAGCTCCAACACAACTGACCGTGCCGGTTATCGTTCACAAAACATACACTACCAAATGTCTGCAGCTCCAACACATCTCCTCTAGTGCCAGTCAGTACCTGAAGTGGAGCTTTCCATTACTCTAGAAGGTACTTGATTTATCAAATAAGCTGCTATCATAACTGCTAGACCCCACAAATATTTGGGGGCATTCATAAAAATCATCATGCTCTTTGCAACTTCGAGAAGGTGTCGATTCTTTCTTTACGCAATACCATTTTGCTATGATATGTAGGGGCACGCGATCTGATGTCTATTATCATGCAACGATAGATAATCCTCAAATAACTTATTTATGTATTCCGTGCCATTATCAGACCTTAGAACATTCATAACTACACCAAACTGAGTCTGAACCTCCCTATGAAAATCTTTAAAATAGGCAAGACCTTACTCTTGTTTTTCATTAGGTATAACAAAGTAACTTGGGAGTAGCAATCAATAAAAATAACAAAATATCGATATCCATTGACTGTTGAAGTCGGACAAGGCCACCAAAAATCAGAATGTATGACATCAAACTCCCGAGAACTCCTATGTCTAGAGCTAACATAGGAGCTTCTGGTATGCTTACCCAACTCACAATCATCGCAGACTAAGGCATCATCATTACTTACTTGCGCAAAGGATCAAGGATACAAGCAACTCATAAGGGAAAACGATGGATGACTTAAGCGTCTATTGTGTAGCAACAATTCTGTCACGATCCTCTTCTCCCTCTCAGATTTCTGTGCCATCAATGAAAGGGCTGAGGCCATGCCTTTTCTGTCCAGGTACCTGATATGAATCCTTGCTGAACTAGTGGAAAAAACCCACACCAATTCAAGATTCCAAAACAAGATCTAAAGGGACGAATTTATTGTGCTTTTGCTTGAAGACAACTTGTGTCAACCAACGAGAAGTCATGAAAATTCTAACCGAGAATGCCACTTAACAACCCCCTGAGATAACCAATGTATCAACCAAGAATTAAGGATAAGTTCTTTTAAAACGATGCCACTTGATTCAAAGTGAAAAAATAAGTCAAAAATGGTTTAAAACCAAAAGAGAATACAATCTCACAATACGTAAAAACGTAAAACTTCATAAAACTTGTTGATTGTCTT
>JAOWBN010241445.1:0-12053 GCA_028565015.1 Pinguicula moranensis
TAGTCGTGGCCTCATAGAAAACCTCAAGGAATTTAACAATTTTTTCAGCGATGTCCCACTCAAAGAAACTCAAAACAGCTGGAGGATGAGATGAAGTTTGAATCTGTGCACTCATCAAATACTGGGATAGGGGCATCTTGTACTCAGATGACCTCTTCAACATAATGTATGTCGAATTCCATCTAATTGGCGTGTCAGCATCTAAAATATGTGGCTTGTAACCCAATGAGACACTTTGAACTTTGAAGGCATTGATGCGTTGGGGAGACACCCATATCCACTACACAATCTTTCTGACCTTTCCAACATAATCTTCTAAAGCACTCAAACTTGCTTGAACTATCAAATTTATAACATAGCATGCACATCTCTGATGAAAAAGAAAACTAGCATTGTATGACTTCAACGGACCCTCAAGTGATCTTATAGCCTTTGCATTCGTAGATGCATTATCTAGTGTGATGGAGATTGTGTGATCCACGAGTCCATATGCCTTGAGTACCTCCAAAATACTATCTGATATCATTTCACCAGTGTGCCTCTCTACCAATTTGAACCAATGATTCGCTTTTATGAATTCCAGCTATCATCAATATAATGTGTCACTATGCTATAATAATCTAAATGAGCTCTAGAATCCCATATATCAGACGTCAAGGTTGCACAATATTGCGAAGTAGCAAACATGGCTTTCATTTCAGCAACCCGTCTCTCAAAATATTCTTCAATGTCACGCTGAATCATGCGTGCATTGACTACTTGGAAGGAGGGTTTGACAGATTTTTTTTAATATGCTTCTGATAAGCAAAATGCTCTCCGAAGTTGATAGCAAGTCACAAACAACAGTCAGCTGCACCAAGGATTCCCGAAATACCTTAGGATCGTAATACCACGCGGTCACCTTGCCATCAGTGGTGAAATGTAGTGTTGGTTGGCTGGTTTGTATACCACCATGTTTCAAACTACACTTGGTGGCATGCCTCTTCAACGTGCCAGTCCCACCAACTGTCCTGCTCCCATTATACTCATTTTTGCAATAATTACATTTTCTTTTCCAAAATACTTTGCCATCAATAGTCTTCTGGTACCTCTCAAAATGATTCCACACATCAGATGTGCGTTTCTTGCTTTTCTTAGAGGTGCCCATCTATTATTAGTTTGTGTATAAGGGTATGCAGAATCCAATCCAAATGCATCAACGTCTTCTTCTCGAGGAATATCATCCTCATGCATATCAGTCATTTTCTAAACTAAACACCTACATTCAATTTGGGAAAAACAATTAGAATAGAAAATTGAAATTCATAGATCAATGGATTAATAGCATTACCAATTTAAAATTCTGAAAAATAAAACTTGTATTGAAAATTCAAATTCTGAAAAATGAATTGTGAAATGTTTCTAATTGACACATAAATGAATAAATAAGTAGCTAGCTGAGTAAGATCAACTAAAGAGGCACTCATATCAATCATATAATACATGAGTTTCCAATATCAATGTTCAAATTGAGAAACAAATATGTCAATAAGCTCTTTGGAATTAATAAACTTCAGTAGCATCATATTAGCAGTCACAGCATAAATAGCCATGTAACCACAGATAAATTTAATCGACCAATCACCTAAGTTAGGGATTTTTCTAAAAAAATCTTTTTCACAAAAAATGAAAGGAAGATTTCTTACTTGGGGATACAGAAAAGGGGAAAAGATGGAAACGAACAACAATTTTCTAGAGTATCAACATCTGGTAATGAGAAAGGAAACTTAGGAGATCTCAACCAATCCCAGTACTACGATTCGAAAAAAAAAGATTTTTATACAAAGTTTCAAAGAGAAATAGACCCAAATGATAAACTCATGAAACAGCTAAAATGGAGGTTTGGTGAACCAGAAAAGGCAATAAAAATTGAATCTTTACTGAAAACTCAGTTCAGCAACTTCTTGAATCAACAGAATCCAAGTAAAAATCCGCAACAAAAAAGAATTAGTACATACACCCACGTTCAATGAGACATTAAAATTTTGACCAAATCAAACAAACAAGCAACAAAAGTGCCAGACATCTCACTTTCAAGCGAATGGGCATTCGGAAAGTTTGTAAACATTGAATCTTTGAAGAAGAAGGAAAGGATAAAAACAAAACTTTGGAAAAATGGAATGCATATTAAAAAAGAAAGAAACATTTCCAAAACAATCCATAAAACTTACAGACTAGTGTTATGACCTTGATTAATTGACAGATTTGAGAAGATCAAGGAGGGAGAAGATGAGAGGATGAGAGGAGGAAATTTGGGACGGTGGAGAGATAAGGGAGAGATTTCCTTAGAATTGAATATTCATTTACTTATAAACTGCCTAATACAAAACAGAGAATACATATTTATACTACTCATAACCGACTAACTCACGCTAATCAAACAGAGATGCTAACATCACTCAAACTACAACATAGCAACACAAAAGCTAATATACACGTGCACCCAAGTGAACACTCAACACATACAAGAGAATAAATTTCATCCAACCTGTTCTTCTTTCAAGAAGACTGTGGCAAGTCAGAAAAGGCGGCTGAGGTTATAACATTGCCCTCCCCTTTTTGAGATCCTTGTCCCCAAGGATCATCATTCTGATAATGTTGGAGTATAAGGGTTGCATCTTCTCTGATGGCTTGAATAATGTTTGCAAGCTGAGCAACTTTGACAAAATAGATTGACACAACTTCTATCCAACAAGCTTTGTTGATGGGAGTACCTCCAGGGTCAAAGACAAACAAAACTTCTCTACATTCTCCAAATGTAACGATCACTATTGATTCCAAAATTGAGGCAGTAGAACACCTTACATTCCCATTCAAAATATTAAGAAATGTTACCTCAACTCTGGTACAAAAGTTTGGTTCACGATAAGTCAACTTCAAAGCATCAAGAACATATTGGATCTCAATCTCAGTGATTAGATGTGGATGTGGTTTAAACAATGAGCCAACATGCCCCTCAATCTTTGATTTCCAGTATGGATGAGAGTGACATAGACGCCCAGCTAGAGAAATCACCATTCCTTTGAAAGGTTTAGCAATGGAGGCCGGATGACTACTGGGGGTTCGAGTTTTGCATTTTTTGAGTAAATCAACAACACCAAAATCTTCATCAAAATTAGTTGCACCATCCAAGCCACTTGAATCCTGATAATTGGCTTCAGACGCCTCTTGACTGGAGACAGTCCCATAACTTGGGTCTTGCTCAACAATCCCCTCATGAGCAACTCTACCAACATCATCTTTGTCTCTAACTTCAAGGACAACATCTTCCTTGTCATCAGTCCATTGAGTAATAGGCTTATGAACAACTCGTCCCAACTTGGGCAACTCAGGAAATTCCTCTTCCTTGAGAAGAGACTCCTCTTGACGCCTTGAACAGGTTGTTGTTTGCCTCAACTTCTGTGGTGCAGGGGTGTCCTCTGGTATTCGTGGCGGTACGAGATTCGCTGCAGGGGCTGCAAGAGTACCTTCATTCAGTCTCTCCTTCAACAAGTTAGCCAAGTTGGTTACTTGTTTCTAGAGGGATATCCAGTTCCTCTCTATTTGGTCTTGCGGGTTATCCATATCTTGCAGAATCCTTCTGTATGAGGCGTGTAGAAGACACACCTTAAGGAGCAGAAAGAATTTTGGTAGGGAGGAGGTGAGATCTAGATAGAACCAGACGGTGAACAATAAGTTGCTTCACCATTGAAAATGGGAGAAGTCATATTCAGAAGTTGTAGCAAGAGAACATTGAAGGGAAAAGGGCAGCATGGTTGGATCAGTTAACACGGCTCTGATACCAATTGTTATGACCTTGGTTAATTGACAGATTTGAGAAGAACAAGGAGGGAGAAGATTAGAAGATGAGAGGATGAGAGGAGGAAATTTGGGATGGTGGAGAGATAAGGGAGAGATATCCCTAGAACTGAATATTCATTTACTCATAAACTGCCTAATACAAAACAGAGAATACATATTTATACTATTCATAACCGACTAATTCACGCTTATCAAACAGAGATGCTAACATCACTCAAACTACAACATAGCAACACAAAAGCTAATATATACGTGCACCCAAGTGAACACTCAACACATACAAGAGAATACATTACACCCAACCTGTTCTTCTTTCAAGAAGACCGTGGCAAGTCAGCAAAGGCGACCGAGGTTATAACAACTAGCAGCAGAAAGAATTGATCAAGCAGCTGTCCAATTGAGAACCGACCCAACTAAGAAAATGTAACCCTAAGCTAAACCTAATCCCCAAATGGCCAAATCAAATCGAACCTTCAAAACAAAAGCATTGAAGAATTGAACCCGATCCAAACGCAAAACTTGTACTTGAACTTGAAGATTTGAAGAATGAAAAAAGAACTTGCGTCGCGTCGAACAGAGAAAATGAGAAATGAAGAATGTCGAATACTCGAATAGAAAGGGAAAAATGAAGCACAATTACAGAAGAAAAGAATGTCGATTGTCGAATAGAAAGTGAAACGGGCGGGGCAGATTTATCCGTGAGTTCGATTTTTGAACCCGCGCCTCAAAGTATAGTAAATCGGCGGGCTCAGCCCACCCATTTATCTGAGACGCCAACGCCACCTGTTAATAAAACGGGCGGGGCGGCGGTGAGCCCATTTTCAATGGGCTAAATTGACTGGGCCCATTTAGCCCGGCCCATTTGCCAACCTCTACTCGGGACAATGTTTGAAAACGTCTGCATAAATCCATTTTGAATTTTCACCAAATTTGTTCAACAAATATTCCAAGACACTGGCTGATTTTCTGAAGTAGAAAACCTGATGAAAAACCCATTCTATGAGTGTAGAGTTTATCCAGGATAAACAGTATTGATCACATTTATACCAATTGAGGAAATCTGTATTCAATTTTTCAAAAAATCCAACATCTGCAATGGCGGCAACCTCACTAGGAACTCGGCAAAGGCTTTCTACGAGCCATCAACAATACTCATCAATTCATTGCTACGCAGGATTGGATAGATTTGTGAAACCCATACGAGATAAGGCCATCACACTTTGTAATAATAACTGGAGGAAGGCTCGGGGCTGTGAATTGAGATGTAGCCATGGATAGTCTTAGGATAAAAACATAGGAAACCAGATGAAAACCAGATGCACGCAAAGGCCTTTATTACTTGACAGAATATTGTCAAGTTGTATCAACAACAGTGTTGCTTGTCATGAACAGATCGAGTGAACAAATTACCAAGAGCGGCAATTGAGCGATCAGAATGCAACAACAAAGTCAAGAAAAAACAACGGAGTAACCAAACAACAGAGTATTTGGATCTGTAAACAGGCGTGAGCCAATGGTTTTGAGTTTTGATACCATGAAAGAGGTTGGAAGAAGATACAAAAATTGGGAGACCTTCAATGATCTCTACCATTGTGTATTGTATTAATTTATAGATACAATTATGGTACAATGGGTATGTGGATAATTACAAAGAAAGTTTGAATCTAACTGAAATCAAATCTTCTCCATGATTTGAATGGTTGAGTCCCTGAATCTAGGTAATCTTGGAGTTACCTCTTCTCTTCATCGTTGGGTTTAAAAAACTAGTAAAATAACTCTGTGTACTATACTCCGCTTTCACGCAAAAACTCTACTACTCCATGGTGAAATAGTATGATTAACCTAACCGCCCAATTCCAATGTAACGCTCAATGGTCAGTGAGGCCCTGGAAATGCAATACATCCCAATAAATATAGCATTATTATATGTATTCATTTTGGGGGGTAAATTAAAAGATTTCGTGACATCTTTGTCCGTAGAAATAGCATGAAAAAGAGTGTCCCATGGCATGAGCCATAAATCACTTCCAAACAACAGGAAAATAACACACAAAGTGGAGAACTAAAAACTTTCTCAATTGTTGTTTCGTTTGTGTAAAGATATAATCTAGGTGAGAGCTTCCAGTGTTTTCCTCAACAAACACTCATTTTCCGCGAGTCCCACGCAGTTACTCGATCCAACGTGTGTTACAATTCACTGTCCTGAAATCACAAATGACAAACCAACGTTCTTAACAAACCACATATGATGATGATATGCAACTAGGAAATTGAACCTACCGATGTGACTCCATCGCAGTCACATCGAGGAATGAGCGATCTGGTCGCGCGAGAACGTGCGGGAATGTGACGAGGAGGAGGATTATGGTGCATAGAGTGGAGGCATTGGCCGTATTATTGACGAAAAAGAAAATTCTCACTTCTCTTATACCAAGTATCGCTTCAGATAGCAGATGTTGCGCTGTAAGGACTCGATCGGAGTTTTTATTTAGTGGAAGACGGAGGAGGGGTAAATACGTCATTTGGATTATCATTGTGTCAACAGGATCGAACGGCTAGAGCGAAATTGGCGTGGCGATAAGCCCCTATTATGCGCAGCCTTTTTAAAATTATAATCCAATTATAAGCAAATTTTTTCAAAAAAATAACTCTTCATTTTTTCAAAAAAAGTTCTTATAATCCAATTATAAGCATAAGAGGGTCTGCGCAAAACACCCTAAAAATGGTTGACCTGATTTTGATGGAGGGATTTCAAAGCTGGTAGACCATTTTAGTTGTACTTGCAAAGAAAATATTTTTGGGGGGGCAAATTCACTATCGTTTAGTTTAAACATCATAAACCGGGACCGGAACTTGGGGCGCACCATCCATTTCTTTTTCATGTACATTTTCAATTAAAAAAATTGAGTTTGCTCCCTAATCTTGTTCTTCAATTTATATATCACCCTTCTTCGTTATAATCTGTTAGACAAAATATGCTTTTAATCTAACTGAATTAATTAGGGTAATTATTTATTAATTACCCAATATTGAGAATCCTTATTATGTTAGGATTTTGCCAACAAAATTAGGATTGAACTCTAATCTTTTCCTATAAATAGGACGTATTTAACGCATATTTAATACAATTCTTATTCTCATTTGTTGAGACCTAGAAAAAATATATATTTTCTGTCTCGAATTGTTGCCTTATCATCTGTGAAGGCGGAAATCTGAGTATATGGATTACAAGAATACTCTGATAGACTCCTGATTCGTGTTCGTAATGTAATCAGCAGAAAGATTACGGTTCTATACGCATCTGTATTAGAGGTTCGAATTCATTCTCGCATTTAGTTTATTTGTTAGATTTGTTCTAATAGATCTGAGTCAGTGGTATCAAAGTCAGGTTTTGGATCTGATTATGTTCGTTTTGCTTTTACGAATAATCTCGTAACTAATCCATCTGTTCGTTTTCTTTCTGGTCAAAACTGTCCGATCTGATTTTTTTGTAATCGATCCTCGCCACTGACCGCCGCCCACAGCGGTACGTGTGCGTTAAGTGCCGGACCGATCTATGCTAGCAATCACCGTCGTTCACGGTGGCGCATGTTCATTATGCACTGCATCAAATCTGCGCAACGGACGCATTTTATCGTGCGCGTACATCGCGCAACCGTTACCAGTCACCGCTCTGCCACTGCGCTCCCATCAGAATCAATAGAGGGGTGACATGTGTAAGTCACGCGCCACCAACTTCTCTGTGCATCAATGCAAAATCATGCCCTGACCCCCCAGCCCGAATCTATGGATTCAACAAAAATCTACCAAGAAAAAGGCTTCAGGGTGACGCATGTTCGTCACGCATCACCGAACCAAAATCAAACCGACTAAAAAATGCCGCGGTCGTATGAAAAGGACCACGTTTTTTTACGAAAGATGCCAAAAGACACCATCTTGGGCAGATCGTAGGAAAATGGCCACTTTTTCATCATGTGGTTGTAGACAAAGCGCGAAACATGGCGACAACGGCTAAACATGGAAAAAATTGTTCGAACATCGCAGACGAACGACGGGACAAAAATATTGGAACATGATAGCGGAGAGAGCGGGATAGATTAGCAAGGAAAGTGCGATAAATCGCGTGAGTCGTGTGATCCAAATCAAATTACGGTGGACGAATCATCCGAAGGGTTTCAGTTGAAACCCTTCTACATTCTTCATTTTTTTTCGGTTTATATATGTGGGCCGTCAATTCTGTTTCGGCGGCCCATCATAACAGATTTAATAAAAAATAATATTCTAAGTCGCCATACAGGCCGCAATTTTTCAGAATTGGGCCATGAATATGTTTTCTATGAGCTAACATTTAAATTCTGAATTTTGAGCCAATTTTTTTTAATTGTATGTTAAATTATTTTTGAATTCCAACTTACATTTATGTGTTAAATGAATTATTTTTAGTATGTATGATTAGCAATAATTTAATTTAATTAGTGCAATTTAATTCTTATTTAGTATGATTAGAAATTAATTTAATTTGTTTAGTACAATTTAATTTTTAATATGCTTGATTAGGAATAATGTGCTAAGTGCAATTTTAATTCCAAGCATACTTATGTGAATTGAGAATTAATTTTACTAGAGAATATGTTTCCAACTAATAAAATTAATGAACAAATAATTATTAACTATGTGTTAATAATTTAACTATGGTAATCAAAATTATACTACCTAATTATTTTGAATATCAAAAGAAAATTCGCATTAATCGTGCTTCTGAGGGGCTTCCTAGATCTGGTTTTTAATTTGAACCATTGTGACCCCACCAGATATCTAAGCCATTCACAAGGAATGGTAACATTGTCTAGGAGGTTGGTTCCGACCAGCTACCTGAGTGCTCGCCAAATCGGTTAAGGATCCAATTTGAACAAATTCAAATTCTTTTGGTAGATACGAATTTTTCTTTAGACTATGTGTTAAAAGAAAATCGAATTGTTATACATTAACAATTTATTTGTGCCAAATTTTTTTGGTTAAGGCAAATTAAAAAAATGCTCTACAGCAATAATCAGCAATAATCACCAAATTGTTACAATTAACAATTACATGGGTCAATCCGTTTGGTTGTATATGCTACTCTGTATTTTTTGCTTGAATTCCTTTCAATACTTGAAAGTTAGATTTTCCTAGAAATTTCTGGTTATGTAGGACGCGATTATTGTAGCCTAGTGAAATTTTCAAACATATTAGGTTATCAAAATTCTTTAATGAAAATTTAATTTTAAATAGGTGTCTAATGTCCTTTTTAAAATATACTTGTAGAAATGACAACCCCAAGTATAATAGCCAAACTTTCTCCCAGGTATAAGTTCACTGGAATAAACTATGACTTCTGGTATAGGAAAATTCAGTATCTTCAGGACGAGACAGATATTCTAGAGCATAAAAACATCCACCGCATTATGAGAAACATGTTGCGCGATCTCATTGCTGGCAGAATTGAAATTTTTGAATTCAAAAATGTCAACAATGTGATCCCTTCACTACTTTTCAAAGGAAAAACAGACGATGAACTTCATTCACAACTCTGATGTCTCATGACGCGACCATTAAGAGATTCGCTGACATAGACAAGCATCTCGATGAGCTTGAGGAAGAAAATTTGTGAGCTTTGCCTCATCTGCCAAAGTTTTTGCTACTCATGGGAAAAACCCTAAGAGGAACAAGAAGTCTGACATGCCAGGAAAGAAATCTCATAAACCTGCCACAAAGAAGAAAGTAACTAAACAACTCAAGGCAACGGCTTGAAGAATATGGCACATGTGAAATGTTATAACTACTGAAAGAACGATCAATACTCTTGGGACTGTTTCAAACTTAAAAAGGTACCTTACTTTGATTCAGCCTTCATTTTATAGTTAAGTTTCACGACTACAACATGAACATTAAATACAAACGCACGCCTCAATCCTTTTCCTTGTCTGGTGGCTTTTTCTTGTCTGGTGGGCCGGTGGCTTGCTTTGCGGCTTGTTCAGACTTTGGTGACAACTCTGCATTTATTGCCTAACATTTCAACACTCCCTCTCATGATGGGCGAAAGATATCAACTAAGCCCATCTTGTCACAAAATCGGTCAAGATCTAGGGCACTAAGACCCTTAGTCAACACATCAACAACTTGTTCTTTAGTAACAATGTGACTTAATTCCAACAACTTGCTATTTAATTTTTCTCTGATGAAGAACCTATCAATTTTCACATGTTTGGTTCAACCATGTTGTACTGGGTTGTTAGCAATGTTAATAGATGCTTTGTTGTTACACCCCAACTTTAGTTTTGGATCTGGATTTATCTTGAGTTCCAAAAGTATTGTTTTCAACCAAATCATCTCAGCAACACTTGAGGGGCCATTGCCTATATTCTGCCTCAGCTGTAGAACGAGCTACTACTGTCTGTTTCTTACTCCACCAAGAAACTAGGTTGCCTCCTACAAACATGCAGTAACCGGATGTGGACCGTCTATCATCAGCATAGCTATCCAAGTCTGAATTGCAGCATTCCTCGATATTTAAATGTTCATTCTTTCTAAAGATCAATCCTTTTCCTGATGATTTCTTCAAGTATCTCAATATTTGGTGTATGACATCTAGATGACCCTTTCTAGGGTCATGCATATACCTACTTACCATACTTACAGCAAATGATATATCAGGTCGAGTATGATTAAGGTATATAAGTCAACAACCTTTCATATTGCTCCCTATCAACTGGCTCACCTGCTTCTACACTCAACTTCAGCCTCTGGTCAATCGACATTTTTGCGGGATTACAACCCAATATGCCTGTCTACTGGAGCGAATCTAGGACATACTTTCGCTGGGATAGAACAATTTTCTTGGGCCCACAAGCTATCTCAATTCCAGGAAAATACTTCAATCGACCAAAATCTTTTACCTCAAACTCCTTGCCCAGTCTCACCTTCAATTTTGCAATCTCGCTTTCATCATCACCTGTAATGATCATGTCATCCACATATACTGCTAGTATCGTGGTATGACACCCATCATGCCTGAAGAATACAGTATGGTCGACATTGTTTGGTGATAACCCATGCCAATCATAGCCTTCCTGACCTTTCAAACTAGGCTTGAGGAGATTGTTTTAAACCATATAATGATTTTTCAAGTTTGCAAACATGACCCTCAGTCTGACTGGTGCCAAATCCCAGAGGAATCTCCATGTACACCTCTTCTTCCAGATCGCCATGAAGAAATGCATTTTTCACATCGAGCTGGTGCAAGTTCCATTCTTTATTTGCTGCTATAGAGACCAGAGTTGTTACAATGCTCATTTTTTCCACGGATGCAAACGTCTCATCGTAATCAATCCCATACACCTAATTGTATCCTTTGGCCACTAGTCGTGCCTTATAGCGCTCCACTTTGCCCTCGGTGTTCTGCTTCACAGTAAATAGCCACTTACATCCAACAGCCTTCTTATCAGGTGGTAGTATCACAAGACTCCATGTTTTATTCTTTGTAAGAGCCTCAAACTATTCTATCATTGCTGCTTTCCATCTCGAGTCTGCTTTAGCCACCTGCCAACACTCAGGAATAGAGACAATGTCCAAAGATGTAATGAATGCTTCATGTTTAGAAAAGTATATGGGAGTACGAGATATAATTAACAATATTATGGGTATTAAACCTATCAGGAGAAAAACCATATCTGTTTGGTGGAACCCCTTGCATTGTTGTGAGTGGTTCTCCTAACAGTAATATCCTGGATAGAAATATCAGTAGGAGGAATAGAAATATCAATTGGAGGAGGAGTGTCACTTGGAGATGAAGATGAAGGTGCCCCAGAGTCGAAGCAGGCAAGGACCTTGAGATTGGAGCAGGTGACTATGGAACCTCTCTAGTCTCCTCTCTCATCGACGGCTTCTCCCCCTGGTTCAGAATCTTGCTCTCCACTGCACTCGACTCACCCGTCGATAACGGACAAGAAATATCACCTACTCGTACTATCACATGTCCCCTGTTATCATGACTTTCATCCCTGCTGTTATTGCCATTCTCCTCCTCTCGCCGTATATGCTCAGACGAGCCCTCAAGATGTGAGTAGGACCCCTACTTAAAGTATGGCTCATGCTCCAGAAATGTAACATCCATGCTCACAAACAATCGCCGCTCAATTGGACTCCAGCACACATATCCCTTTTGGGTCGCAGAG
>JAOWBN010241466.1:0-12052 GCA_028565015.1 Pinguicula moranensis
ATTGGATTTAGCGGGATTAGACCTCTCCGAGGACATGACCTCTGATAGAGCGGGTTGGAGACGTAGGATTACTGTACGAGAGGTAAAGAGATACGGGTATGGGGGAGTATACGGGGTATACTTCGCAGGTATCGGAGTGACATGTATTTCATTACCTATATAGTTACATATATGCTCACATTCTTACTTACTTATTTGTCTATTGACACGGCTCATTAAAGGTATATTAATTCATTTCCTTGTTTTATGCAGGTGGGCGATCACCGATCCCTCTCTCTCACTCTCTTCTTATTTTATTTTATTTTTTATTTTTATTTTTATTTTTATTTTTTATTTTAATTTCTATTTTTTTATTTTTTATTTTTACTTTTTTGGTGTGTGTGTGCGAAGAGCCGAGGGTCTCCACGAAAACAGTCTCCTGATCTCTTGCTAGAGGCCAGGATATGACTGTGTACATCTCACCCTCCCCAGACCCTGCCTAAAGAAGTGATACACTGGGTATGTTTGGCTTGGTTTGGTTTGGTCCAGTATACAATTACAAATACAAGCAAGAGGTTTCCAGAATTTCAACTGTATTTTATGATGTTGTATATTGGACCAGTAATTTGTATACTGGTCCAGTATATAATTACAAATACAAAGTATTTTTTTGAAACCTCTTGCCCATCCCTACAATTACAAATACAAGCAAGAGGTTTCAAGTTGATGCTCTTACCTTGTTACCCATGCAGTGCAGTAGAAGTAGACACCTTGGTTGTACAAGATGAAGATTGCATATGCATTGATAAGAAAAATGTAGATGAACAGAGGATAGAGCTATTAGCCAACTGCCAATACATATCCTACGGGCTACAGAGCAAAATGAAGATTACCAGAGCCTTTAGCCAACTGCCAATACAATACAAATCCTATAGGCTACAAGATGAAGATGAACAAAGCAAAATGCAACAACATGAACAAATAAAATAAAACTGCAATCTGCAAGAGAAACAAAAAACGTGGAAGCAATAAAACTGCAAGATAATCCTGAGCATGCATATCCATTAAGTCATAGTCATGAAAGCAATGTTTGATTCAGTTGCAGAAAGCATGATCTTCATCTCGAATATACAGGTTGTCGAGTTTGATCCGTCAAGCATGTTGTCGAGATTTTATGAAAGCTCTACAGAAATTATGAAATTAATTAAGAGCATATGTAAATAGGTTTAAAATATGACTAATATAAAATTATAAATATTAAATATTACCTCTGTAAAACTCATACGTATATGGTTCCTCTAGTCCATCATCATATTCATAACCCCAAGAAGATATTTCATTGTGATCCCTCAACCAATTTTGAGCAAGTATGAAACCCTCTAATGTTCTTGTGCCCAATTTGGTTCTATAAGAATTAAGAACATGGCTTCCTGTGTTGAACACAGCTTCGAGGGCACTATCGAGACAGATATTGTAAGCACGTCGCGTGTCATTCTAACAAGCACCGGATACCTAACATCGTTATTCTTCTACCATTCTAAAATATTCCTTTAAAGGTTTCAGGGCTAACAAACAAGTATAACTCCAATTCGGTATGTTTGTTCAGTTGGTGACTGTCCATTTGTTGTATCTATCCATGTGCAAATGGATCGTCTACCAAACTATTGCTATATGTTGCCCTTTCCTGATCTTGAAAGTATAAACAAATATTATGAGATTAATGCAATAGAAATCAAGTTTATACATATTCCTTCGGAAAATATGGTATTAGTATTAGAGCATGTCACCTAAGTAATAAAAGAGTCGTTCTTTCCACCATATAGGTAATCGTACTCAGAGTATAGATCTTCTATCGTTTTCTTAGCTAACTCAACCACTTTGGCGCTTTCCCAATAATCTTTGTAAACCAATGCTCGAACCATTTGAGCTTACACCTCTCAAATCAAGAATTGTTGCCACAATTAGAAATCTGTTCATATTCAATACAAGTAACATTAAACATAAGATAATATACATATGTATACAGTATATAAAATTGTAACAATTAATAAAGTAAGGCAATAACAATACCTATTCATACGAAGCGTGAGCTCATCCTCATCAAAAAGCTCTTCCCAATATTTGACATACTTTTTGTGCATCCTCTTTGCCATCTTTTTAAAGAACGTATCTCTGCTCTCCATAAATGTATTTAGTTGCCTTTTCAAATTGTATAACTCCCCAAAAAAGAGGTTTCTTCTCAAATTCGATGCATAATGTCAGCGTGGCTTGATAAAACACTTGCAAGTAGCTTACAAATGTTTTTTATGCGATCCCATTATTAGGTTGTTGGTTGACCAAGCCCCGCCCTATTTCCATCATTTCCTCGCTCATTAAGAATCCTCATTAAGCCATCATTGTACACCATCCTCTGAAAGATAACCTGATGTTGGTATACGGTCTGAAGCATGTGGTAGGTAGAATTCCACCTATTACATAGGTCCATCTGCAAGAAACCACTGCCTGAGGTTTCTTCAACATACTTTCTGAAATTTTCTTCCCATTGAGGGGACGATTTTACGTATTTTACCATCATTCTCATCTTGCTTACTGTCATATCTAGCTCCTTCAGTCTATTCTGAGCAATTAAGTTCAATATGTGTACCGAGCACCTCATGTGCAAATTTTTTTGGCCCAACAAAACTCCACCTTCAATAGGACCAAACTCCTGGACCTGCCTGCATCTCAATTCATCTAACAACTCCCTATCCACAATAATTTCTTTGTCTAGATCATCATCATCAAGATCAGTCTTCAGATCAATTTGCATGTGTCCAAGGCCTTTAAGCATTTGTCATTTGCTGTTGAATTATCGACGGTGATCGTCAAAACCTATATAAGAAGCCGAACATATATCACCAATTCACCATCCAAGAAAGAAACATATAAAATAAAAAGAATAGACAAACATAAGAAAGGAAAGTTAACCTTATTGAGCTTCCAATCCTTGAACACTTGTTCCATCACCATCGAAAGTGCTATACCAGTGTGGCCGATAATCTTTCAGAATATCGATAATCTTTCAGCCAAGAACTCTCTTGTGTAGTAACCAGTTCGTGTCTATGAAATGTGTTGTAACGCACATGTAGCAGGGATGTCCACGTGTTCGTGGTCAAACAGATCCTTGGATCCCTAAGACTTTTCTTCAAATTACTCCTCTCAAATACAAATATTCCCATGCAATCCTTGTTGTACTAATTTCCTTCTGATCATTCTAAAACTTGGATATAAAGCATGACAAACTTGATAAAAACAGGCTTCTCCAAAAGCAGAAATGGTTGCTCTTCTTTAATAATAAATTTAAGCAACCTCCAAATTCACTTTTCGGAATAAGTATTTAACATTATATTCTTCTTTGAGGATGAAGCATCAAACGTGATTTTCTTTTGAAGCTAGTCCACGACAGTAGGCCCACGTGGAATCTTACTATTACACTCCCTTATATGTTTTAGCATACCAGAAGTCTTTGAAACTTTACTACAACAAAAAACTATTACTTTGCAATGCTTGCATTGCGCCTCTTCCAGGCTCTCACCTTTGGGCCCTAAAATAGGAACGAAATGTTGCCATGCATTCAACCGTAGTGCCATGGCCTTCCTTTTTTGGGGAGCTATTGAAGCCGAAGGTGTTTTTTCAATCTGTTGAGAACTTGTTCCGTCGAAGTCTTCTTCTTCTATTTCAGTGTCCAAAATAGGTATTGACATCTATGATCGCAGAAAATATAGCAAACATATAGATTGTATTAAAAAAAATAGAGATATCAGGTAGATGGAGAAGCATATAATCTAATAATTCTCAGCTAACAACTTAGGTGATTCAGTCTTAAAAAACATATATGATAAAATGGGAAAGACACTCCACTAGATGGGTTCCTAAGATAAAATTAAATCTTATCCTAATATCCCGGTACTGGACAAGAGTTAGATGATGATAGTTAAGTTAATATATTACTTAATAAGAAGAAAAATAACAGTAAAGATAACAATAACAAGAAGGACAATGCATCACATTGTTTGTAGAGGCTAAACACACTGTTTGTAAAGGCTAAACACCGAGAACAATAACAGTTAAAGTAAAGATGAGAAGAAAAATTATTGAAAAAGCTTGCAACTTCAGTGTTAAAACAACATACACTTCATTGTTAAAATAAACTTCACACTTCACCAATAATCTCATTCGCACTTCACCATTAAAACAACTCAGAGTTAACTCGTGAAGTTTGAAGGAGTGCTTATTATGCATGCTCTAATAATGTTTAAAACATTTCACTATTAAAACCATACAATCTTTCAAACTTTACTGTTAACTTAAAACAATAGACACTTCACATTTCACTCATCAGCATCACTGTTAAAACACTCTTTTAGTTCAAACTTCACACTCCAGGAGTTAGACGACATATGAGTTAATAACCGATAAGACCAATAATTTGAAATCTCATTCACACTTCATTTCACCAAGAATCATTCACCCTTAACAGTGAGTTCAGCTACATTCTATTCTACAACATGTTTTCAAAAGTGCAAGAACGTGAAACCTCAAACCCTAATCTAAGAGGATTGATGCAAGAAGAAAAGAGGGACAGACATAACAGAACGCTCTCACCCTGAACGTCGAAGAAATCGCTACCAACTCTTTCCTCCTCTTCTATGAGTCACTTCGAATCGATCCCTAATATGAAAATTGAAATGAGAAATCTGAAATCTTGCAGAGTGTAGGCATAGGAAGCGTCAAGGCTAGCGAAGAAATTGCAGTTTCACAATCGTACCCTAATATGAATTCTGAAATGTCAAATGTGAACTAAAATGTGAATTATGAAGAGTGAAGACTGAAAGGAGAAGTGAAATCTTGGCAAAGGCTCAGGCACAGGCACAGGCACAGGCAGTGAAGGCTGAAGAGGTGGGATTAAAAAAATCCTAAAGTCTAAAACGACGTCGTAAGCCATTTTATGATTAAGAAAATGGGTAAATCCTATTCTCAGATTAAGTTCCCATTCCCGTCCCAAATTAATTTTGGGAGTACTACGTGTTGTCTAGGTCTCAGACCAAATACTCAAACTCCCAAAAATTTTGGGATTTCAGGCAAATGGAATTTAGGAATCTCGAATCCCATTTTCTCAAATTAGCATCCCTAGCTCAGAGGATGCCAAGCTTAGAAGAGACCGTGAATGCCTTTATTCAAATATCAACTCATAGATTTGATGCAATGGAGGCTTCAATTAAGAATGCCAAGACTCAAGTTGGTCAATTGGCAAATGAATTGAGAGTTCATCAAAAAGGAAAGTTGCCAGGTCAAACCGAACATTTGAAAGCTATCACAATTTTCAATGTTAACCGTGAGGAAAACTTTGATCAAGAAGAGCAAGTTGTTACCATTTTGTCTTCGAAGGAAGATAATAAGGACGATGTCCAAGACTATTCTGAAAAGCCAACTTTGTACAATGCCATTGAGGCCTATAGATCACCTTTCCCATTCCCAAGCCATTTTCAAGTGATCGAAGAGGAGAAGCAATTCCACTCGATGTATCACGTGCTCTCTCAAGTAAGCATAAACTTACCTCTCTTACTCCTTATCAAAAAAGTTCCTTCTTCTACAAAGTCCTTTATGGAACTCATTACTAAGAATAAGAGCTATAGAGAGGAGGAGATGTTTGAGTTTGCAATTTCGATGGTGAGCCTACCACCGAAAATGAAGTTCTGGGGAACTTCAATCCAAGTGTCACAATAGGAAAAAATGAGGATGGCAAGAGCAATGGTAGGTTTGAGTGCAAGTGTTAATGTGATGCCCTATTTATTGTACACAAAGGTAGGCGTGTAAGGACTCAAGCCAACTATTATAAGGGTGGAACTTGCAGACAAGTCGGTAAAGCAAGCTAAAGGAGTGCTTGAGAATATATTGGTGAAAGTTGGGGATGTGATACTTGATTTTGATGAAACTTCAACCGAGAATAAAAAGCTTTCTATCTTACTTTGGAGACCATTCTTGGCTACCGGACAAGCATTAATTGATATTAATAAAGGAGAACTTATGCTTAGAGTGCAAGGAGAAGAGGTTTGTTCCAAGATGCTCAAACCTATCCAAAGCCTAAGCTACTCCAAAGGATATTCTAAACTTGACACTATTGAACCTGATGAGATTATAGATGCAAACCACCGAGTTGGATTTGCCCAAGCCACGCGAACACTTTCTAGGGGGCCAACGACAAGATTTAGGGCCTATCATCTCAAAGAATCATTCTGATGCAGGATCACATGAGCCATCCGAGCCTGATGAGGCTAATTTATCTGATTGCACTTTGATAACCCTTGAGTATTATGATGTGGCAGATAAATACATGCATGAAAAATGATCTAGCAAGTAAGGTGACGTGTGAAGATGAGTTGACTAGTACTTTGGACATTGCCATCCTAATCCAGCATGTCTCCTACAAGTTCAAATTTCACGGTTTTCGTTGAGTTGTTTTTATGAATAATTATTTAGTCAAATAACCAAAATACTTACCAATTTTAGGGGCACGTGCATGACTCAAATCCTATACATTTGGGTCAAAAATAGTTAGTCATGCAAGCATAACTTTCGGTCAAGGAGAGTTGTTCAAACTTCCTTGTTTTTATGCCTTGTCATTTTGATTTGTTTGAGTTGTTTTGAAGCTATATAACTCGACATGTGAGTTATCTGGATACATTGAATAATTTTACGAAAATACTTTACCTTAAAGACACTTCACTTGGTATACTTTGGGTTTTTAGTTTCTTCTTGTTCTTCACAATACTCGAATCCTTGCCCCTAGTATAATCACTATACTAGCTCGACATCACATTCAAAGAGCTAAACCAAGTACCTTGTACCATAGCCAAGATGATTGGTGCAATTCAAGTTGCAACCCAAGGAGCCGTAGCTGCACAAGACCCGTTATCATTCTTAAGTGGGCCAATGACGAGACTAAGAGCCAAAAGATTCAAAGAAGCACTTAATGGGCTAATGAAAATACAATGGGCCGACGCTAAAATGGGAGAGATAGGCCCAAACATTCATCCAAGCCTAGTCCATGTCATCTCTATGTGTGGAGGGTGAGAACATATGCATGGTCATGCAAAAACATGTCCACCATAGTCAAAGAAATTGGAAGATCTTGGTCAAAGCATTTGGAAGGCCTGGTCAACACGTCTTGGTCAAAAGCATTAAAAGAAGAATTTTGAAGGGTGCACAAGACTTGATTAAATTTATTGTTGTTTTTCTAGTCTAAGGGAGAAACTCGATCCCATTAGTAGTTTTTGTTTGAATCAAGTTGATTTGTGAGGTTGTGTCCTCCTTGATTTGATGAAAACTCTTTGAACTTATCAAGATTTCTTTGTGATACTTTTTATTGAACTTATTTAATTTATTACTTGTGGCGTTCTTCCAACCAAAACTTATTAAGCTTTCTTGTGGTGTTTTCTAGCTAACTTATCGAGTTCTTGCTCACGGCGTTTCTAGTTAACTTATCATATTCTCTTGTGGCATTTTTTTACCTTTGTAGTTATTGGTTTCCACCTCATTATAAGTGATGGGTCAAGGCTCAACAAGCTACTTTTCGATCTTGGGTTTCTTATTTTCAATAATTGGTATTGGGTTTCATCACATTTGTTAGTGGGGTTCATATCAAAACTTTTCGAATCCTTTTGGAAAGTTGAACAAGAGGTTCTCCAAACTTAAAGATTGATAGTTCCATTTCAAGAATCATACTTGTGGGAGGATGAAAATTCAAAGGGCCTACTTGTACCACATTGAAAAAACTCTTTGGAAGTTGAGTTGAGTGCATTGGGAAGTAAGGAGTCCTTGAAAGTTGATGGCATCAAGGAGGGCAATATGAACCCACATGAAGTCGAAGTGGAGCATCTATTCACACTTGATGAGATTTACAAAGAGCGTACAAAGAGCTATGATGCTAAGGGCTCGGTTGTTAAGTATTTCTACCCCGGTTTGCATGTTTTGTCATTTAACTTTCTATTTGATTTAGGGCAAGATAGTTGGGTCCTTTCACCGTGGTGCACGTCTTCCCTTATTGAGATAGTGAATTGCTCGACCTACGCACCAAGAAGACTTTCAAAGTGAAAGGGAATAAGGGTAAACCCCACATTGGGTATGGTGTTGAAGAATGAGACCCTAAGAGCACTCGGGTGCGAAATCCTTCAAGATTGAATGTTGTGTCGAGCTCAAAGACATTAAACAAAGTGATTCTTCATAGGCAACCCAAAGCTACATATTTTCTCTTATATTTTTTTTTCTTCCTTTGATAAACATAAAAAAAAAATCCAATAAAAAAATGAATATTTGAAAGATCTTTTGAAAAGCACTTCAAAACTTTAGAAAACTTGCAAAACTATTTGAAGATATTGTTCATCTCTAGAGCTTCAGGTGAAACTAGAGGTAGGCAAACGAATTTGGCTCAGCCCGCCCGCAAAAATGGGTCTGACCCAGCTGTTTAAAAATGGGCGAGGATGGGTTGAAAGAAAAAATGGATGGGTCTGGCTTGCACATTTTTTCAATGGTACGATTACGAGTTCAATTTTTTAGCGCGGGTTTGTCCTATCTCCCATTTTTATATTACAAATACTAAAAAAATATTTCTAGTATACAAATGATGGTGTAGTGTAGCCCAATAGATGAGGAATGAGACTCTTGATTTGAAAATTGTGGGTTCAATACCCATCTTCATCCTAAATTTACAATAACAATAAAAATAATAAATAATTAAAATAATTATAAATTTTAAACAGCGAGCCCGGGGATTAAACAGCGGGCTTGGACCATTCCGTAATAAAAATGAGTGTGCTTGACAGCTGAAAATCTAACCTAACAACCCATCACATGCGGGCCAGCCCACCTGTATACCTAACAAGAGGCGAGACGGCCATCTCCCCGTTTAGAAATTTTTTGCAAAATGTCTGTGGAAACGCCCGTCTCACGAACCTTCTGAAAACGGACATCCTAATTGTGAAAAAAATGAAAAAAATGAAAAAATGAATTGTTCTTCTTTCTCTTTTCTCTCCAAGCACACGACGCTTATACAACCTCGTCCCACACTCTTCACTTCTGGGTTGCCAGAATCCGTCTTTCCGGCCGTCCGAATTGCCAGTGAAACCCTGGAAACTTCTACCCCGTGCAAGGTTACCTCTTTTCCCAATGTTTTACTTGGATTTCATGGAGATTTGAGGTAAAACCCGTGGAACCCTAGTCTTCGAATTTGGGGGATTTTAATTGAACATGCTAAATTGTGATGCATTGAACCTCGTAATTTGGCATTTTACTTGTGCTCCCTTTTCAGAACTCGAAATTGGTTGGTGGCTATGTTAGATTAAAAGAATGAGGAACCATTATGTTACTTGATTCATGTTCATTGACACTAATTGGTATCAACTACTCATGGGTTACAATGATTTACTCGAATTTTGTGTTCGACTTGCACTTTTTCTATTGAATTCGAAATTGTTGAACCTTTCGAGCATGAATGAGCTATGTGATGAGGTATTTATCTATGCATTTGATGTCTCCTTGCTTCAAAACGTGATGTTATGGGTAATAACCTAAGTTTCTATGCTTATCATGACTTTACATTTTGAATAGAAACTTAGGTTTGTGTGTGTGTGTGTGTGTGTGTGTGTGTATGTGTATGGATCTTGAGTAGCCTTGCTATGAGTTCCATATCTTTAATGTCTCTTGATTGGCCCTAAATTTCAATGCTGGTGTTATGTTATTCGTCTTTACATCGAAATTTAGGTTTGGGGGAGAATGTTCTTTAAGCTGTTGGGGGTGCTCTTTTCATGTGAGTGGTTGTTTACTTATGTTCATGGAGAAGTAAGTATCGCATAGGTTTTTTTTGGGGTGGGGTGGGGGAGGAGAGGTGGGGGTGAGTTGATACAATTATTTGGTTCTCCTATATCACACCTCTCCTTTTGTAGGGTATCATGGCACCAAGGATTAAGCAACTTGCTAAGAGGTCCTACCTGAGCTCCGATGGCACTAGATCTTTCCACGCACTTCTTCCCGTCACCCACGTGGCCAACACGTTCAAGATTGTCTCTTGGAAAAAGATTGGGCAAAGTATGAAATACTCTAACAAGCCGAGCCTCACTATGAGTTAACGGTTCCAAAAGAGATCTTAAATGATTACCCTATCTTTGAGGCCATCCATGGGTATTACCATTTGGACAATTCTATACCCTAGGGCCTATCTATCCTGAGGTGGCTCATGACTTCTTGGTTACCGGGGTACTTGCAATCGGGAACAAGGTGGTTGCTCGGGTGCGCGATGCAGAGGTGGAAGTTTCAGCTAAAGCCTAAAGTTATCAATGAGCTCTATGAGTTTCCCATTCCGCCTAGGATAGGCCGTCTCCCCGATGTATATCATGATTTTGCTATGAGTCGAACACCCCAGTGTTGTCTGGGCGCGCCCCAGGCCCGGGGCGCTTAAGGTGCCCGCGGTCCCCTCCGGACGACTGGGCAGGCAACACCGCGAGGGCGAGGCGGAATGCCGCAGGGCGCGGGCAAATACTTTGGCGCTTCTGCTCTATCAAAGTAAAATCCATCGGAGACGAGCTTCTCGTTTGGTTGTAGAGCCAACCAGATTACTGTATCAGCACCTTCTTCAATTGTTCTCAGTTTGACATGTACCTGTACTCTTTTTTTCCGTGCATATTGTTCAGTCCCAATTTTAGTTGCCGCCAGTGAACTGCGAGGAGAAATTCAGAATTGGCTATCACAAGCAATAAATAATTCTTTTGAGCAAAAAACATGAAATCTTTGCCTGTAAATTCTTTGTCAAAGGAGTTGTGTACATTCCACCGGAGGCAATAGTGATAACACGAGCATTTGGTACGGCCTTCTCCAGAACTGGAAGCATCAACTCGGTCATGGTGTAAGTGCCAAGAACGTTTATAGCGCAATTCATCTCATTCCTGGGGGCATAGAGAAAAGTTGGTTTATATCAGTTTGTTAATTTGTAGAACGTATTAGTTCCGAAGATAGAAAGTTGACTTCAAATTCAAGCAAATGTAGCATTTAGTTGTTCATCCCAGGCAAGAATACAAAACTGAATACCTCCAGGTAAACATTGTTATTCCCTGAATACCGCGGGGTGCTGCGGGTGAGGCGGAACGACGCTGGGGGAGTTTTAAGGAATAAAAAAAAATTGTGAAATTTTGGTCCATCTTTGCAGATTTGTATCCTGATTTGTAGGAGATTTTTAACCTAATTGTAACAGATTTCAAACTTAATTGTAACAAATTTCTAACAACAAAATATTATAGAAACTTTTTTAAGCAATAAAATGCCACGACATCTCCAACAGTGGATCCAAGAACCAAGTTGGAGGCTAAAAAATCTCCAAGTGCTCACAAATCCGAATCTCCTTATCTTGTTCCTGGTAAAGCTCCCGTTGACTATTAATAACACTCATTTGCCTAGAAAGTCATTACTAATACTCATTTTATTTGTCTTTTGTTTTTGTTTTTGTTTCACATTCCAATAGTAGTTATTAATCTGTTTTTTTTTATTTCAAATTTTCTTTGATTTCATGATGCATTCCGTACAGTACATGAATTTGATTTTTGCTTTACATTTTTTCTTTTGTTTTTGTCTATTGTTTCATATTCCAATACTAGTTATTAATCTGATTTTTTTATTACAACTTTTCTTTGATTACATGAGGCATTCCATACAGTGCATGAATCTGGTTTTAGTTTTACATGAGGCATCACATACTGTACATGAATCTGTTTTTTTTATTACAACTTTTCTTACATAAGGCATTCCGTACATGAATTTGCAATTAGTATGCTCTATTACATGAATTTGTTTTATTGCATGAAATATTTTTTTTGGTGTGTGTGTGGGGTGAGGCGGAACGACGCTGGGGTAGTTTTAAGGAATAAAAAAATTTGTGAAATTTTGGTCCATCTTTGCAGATTTGTATCCTAATTTGTAGGAGATTTTTAACCTAATTGTAACAGATTTCAAACTTAATTGTAACAAATTTCTAACAACAAAATATTAT
>JAOWBN010241477.1:0-12051 GCA_028565015.1 Pinguicula moranensis
TTTTTGGGAAGACGTTATTATTGGCACATACGTTTAACTATGTTTTATTACGACGAAAGATCTATGTTATAACTTTTATATTGCTTTTGGATGGGCATACTTATATATGCATATATGAGCACACAAGCTTTGAAGTAAGATGGTTTGCAACAAATCAGTACTCGTCGACTGCAAAACAAGTCAGCCAAGAACTAATTCGAATACGGATTGGCTGGCAAACAAATACGGAAAAAAAGAAGCAAAATGCAATAGTAAATATAATTTTCGCCCAAATGGAAAATTTCAAGTATTGAAACAACAACAACAACAACGTACCCAGTATATTCCCAACTAACTTGAGGTCTAGAGAATTGAAACACCAATTGGTAATTCCTGAATTGAGCTTCAGCTTCATCGACGTCTATGTAGCGGAAATCATCACCAAGCAGAACAAGGAGTGTATTTGGTCGCCAGGCATAAGTATAGGAAAATCATTAAGCCCCATGCGAGAGTAATGAAACTATTTAAAAATGCACCAACCAACTTAAGTTTGTATTCAAAACAAGTCAGCTAAGAACAAGTCAGCAAATACATAATCCAAAACAGGCCAAACAAACAAACAATCCAACCAAAACAATACTACAAAATAACTATAGTACAAGCCACGAAAGCATGATCCGAAGCCGAGGCGCCACGGAGTCTTAAACATCGTGCTACATTTTGATTTTATAAACCTAGTACAGTAGGAAACTACATGAAGAAATCTGCGATCCACGCGTTGGTGGTACGATCTTCCGTCAAACAAGATGAGGGTGGAGCAGTAGCGAAGAGACGCCGTGCTACATTATGATTTTCCTCTACCACACCATCCAAGATATAGGATTATCATTGTTGCCTCCTTGCTCCGACGATTTGGTCAGATCAATTGTTGGTGGAGGCAGATGGCATTTCAAAAGGGAACTCCAGCCATCACGGGCATACTTTCGCAAAGAAAAACAGGTTGGCTGCTGAAGGATGCAAAATCTATCCAATTAAAAAAAGCAATAACTCACAACATTAATAATCAAAAGAAGTAGAAACCAATGGAGTATCAAATATAAACACCGTATCAATATAAAAATTAAATGAATCTGCATATTAATAAAGAAAAGAAGTGGAAACCAATCTTGTACACTATCAAACTTGCTGAAAATTAACTGGATCCGCATAATCAGCAAAAGAATGAGTCTGCCAAGCAGCACTCTTCCCCATCA
This sequence comes from Pinguicula moranensis, assembly GCA_028565015.1. Classification (NCBI taxonomy): domain Eukaryota; kingdom Viridiplantae; phylum Streptophyta; class Magnoliopsida; order Lamiales; family Lentibulariaceae; genus Pinguicula; species Pinguicula moranensis. The sequence continues at coordinate 1,233 of JAOWBN010241477.1, forward strand.
ACAAATCCAAAAGTATCCAAGGCATGATCATGAGCGAAGTTTTAAAGGTAGTCAAAGGAAAAAAATCTACTCAAACCCTAACCATGTAAAAATTCTAATAGAAGATCATAAGCTACTTACCATGTTTGAGGTTTACTGAAATTTGAAAACCACAGTCTTTTTGCCATGGGAATCGGGATGTTCATCTTAAGGCCTTTTTTAATTGAAGATCTCTTCGCTCCTTTCTGTTGGACTTTGATTATTACTCTGTTATGATATCACTGTCTATACATATCCTCAGAAAAGTTAATTGACTTCAAATTTCCAATATGATTTGTTTTGCCGTACTTTGTAGTCTCTGGTATTGGAATCAATCAGAACTGACTAGGATCTTGATGTGTTATAGAAGACCATAAATAACATACGATGTTCGAGTTTTACTGCAATTTGAAATCTATAATCTTTTGCTATGGGATCTTCATATCAAGGCTATATTATTATTAAAGATATCTCCGTTTCTTTGCATGAGACTTCTATTTTCAATCGATTATGGTTCTTGATTTTGGAAATGGTTCATGCTTGATGAGGGAATTGTATGAAAAAGGAGCTAAGGATGTCGCAATTTCTGTTATTAGTGGGATGAATTGAGAACAAAAATTAGATTCAAACCCTAACCACGTAAAAAAATGAACACGAAATTCTGAGATAAGAAGGCATACACAGATGAAGGCCTCTGTCGCGAAGAAGAAGCGCAAAGAGGTGCTCCAGGATGGTTGCTCGCCATTTTTTATTGCAAAGATGCAGGAGAATCAGGCTTCTTCCATCGCGGATGGAGGAGAGTCGAAAGGTTCCGTCGCCGATTGGGGGAAGAAAAGGGTTTGGAACCCTTTTATACCAAATTCCAGGGCTAAAGATGTGAAACGATATATATTATCCCAAATTACAGTCAATCCATGGCAGAAAAATGGCTACCAAACGCTGGTTTGGAATATCCTCTGGAATCTGTTGGATCATTACCAAACGGAGGACAAAAATAGTTACCACTCGGTTATCCATGTACTGGGATAATTGTTATCAGGATACCAAACGGTGCCTCTGAAGGTGAAACTTCAAGTTTGGGATATTCGAAGATTGAAAAAACTTTCGAGCAATAAGGAGAGCTCAAAGAGAGGTGACACACATCAAATAAATATGGCAGCAATTGATGCGTTATTTGCAATGCCAAATCAGGATGATAAACCTATGAAGGAGTTTGCTCTCCCTCAGTTAATGAGGATGCTCCATTTAACCTGCTATCCAAGCCAACAATTTTGAGTTGAAGCCAACCATCATCAATTTGTTGCAACAACATTCTATATACGATGGTTCATCAACGAATGATCCAAACTCTCATGTTCGTGCATTTGTGGAAATATGTGATACACTCAACTATGCTGGGGTGAGTCAAGAGGACATACAACTTAGGCTCTTCCCATTCTCTCTTCGAGACAAAGCAAGGAGATAACTACAATCACTGTCCTCAGATTCCCTACTTACTTGGGATGACTTTAGGAAGTAGTTTTTGATACAGTTTTCCCACCCTCAGTGACTGCAAGGATCTTGAGCGAGATCACTTCATTTAGACAATGTGATATGGAGACTCTGTATGAAGCATGGGAAAGATTTAAAGACCTTTTAGTTGTCCAAATCATGGCCTGTCGTACTGGAGTAGATTCAAGCATTCTATAATGGTTCAGAGAGTACAACTCGAAAGAAAATTGATGCAGCTGCTAATGGAACGTTTATGAAGAAGTCTTATAATGAGGCTTACACTATTCTTCAATCCATGACACAAAATTGTTATCATTGGCTGAATGAAGAGAGAATCACAAGAAACTATTATGACATTGACAAAGTTGATGCATTGGCTACCACCATGCATGCGATGAACGCAAAGATTGAGAATTGGATGTCACAAGGGGCTTCGCCAATAGCTGTTATAATGGTGAAACAACCTTCTTGCGACATATGTAGGGTAGTGCATCCGCGAGAGTATTGCCAGGAGAGGACCTCAAAAGACAATGTTCCAATGGAACAACTGAACTATGTGGGCAACCAACAGTAATAGGCCAACATCTTTGAGTGCAACAATTTCAATATAAGAATAAATGATCATCCAAAATTTTCTTGTAACAACAATTAGCATGTTCTGAATCCTATAGCTCTGATATCTTCTCACCATCAACTTCAACCATCAAGACCACCTCAAAGGTCTTCCAATGATGACCTCATAACACAGCTAGCCATAACCACCAAGAGCAGTCAAGATTTGATAGCAAAGCTGAACACGGCCTCAAGTGATTTCATGCTAGAAACCCAAGCTAACTTTAAAGACCAATCTATGGCAATGAGAAATTTGGTGGCTCAAGTTGGGCAATTGGCAAAGCAACTCTCTGAGAGGCCACAAGGTGTCTTATCGAGCACCACCAAAGTGAACTCCAAGGAGTACCATCAAGTTGTAACTTTGAGAAATGGAAAAGAGTTGGAAGAGAATCCAAGATATGTCCATGTTCCAAAGAAGAACACCGACCAATATTCCAAAGAGCCACTGCCTCAATTGAATACTTAGCAAATGTCGCCAATACCCTTCTCCCAAAGGTTGAAACAAAGTAAGTTGGACAAGCAGTTTCAGAAGTTTCTTGATGTTTTTAAGAAACTTTACATCAATATTCCCTTTGCGGAGGCCTTGAAGCCAATGCCATGCTATGTGAAGTTCATAAAGGATATTTTTTCCAGCAAAAGGAAGTTTGAAGATTACGAGGCCGTGGTTTTAACATAAGAATGCAGTGCAATTCTTCAAAAGATATTGCCCTCAAAGCTTAAGGATTGAGCGAGTTTTAGCATTCCTTGCTCTATTGGCAATTCTACTTTTGATAGAAATTTGTGTGATCTTGGTGCAAGCATTAATTTGATTCCATTGTCAATTTTTAAGAAACTTGGACTAGGTGAAGCTTGGCCCACAACCATATCTCTTCATTTGGCTGAACGCTCTATCAAGCATCCAAGAGGCATCATTGAAGATGTCTTGAACAAGGTTTATAAGTTTGTCTTCCTCGCAGATTTTATCATTCTTGATATGGAGGAAGATCGGAATATTTCCATCATTTGGGGAAGACCATTCTTGGTTACTGTAGGAGCATTGATTGATGTCCGAAGAGGTGAGTTAGTGCTGGTGTTCAAGGAGAAGATGTCAAGTTCAATGTGTTTCAAACCATAAAACACCCTGACTGTTTGGAGAATTGTTTAAGCCTTTATTCCACTAATAAAATGACCTTGGAAGGATATATATACTATTGAGATGATCTGGAGAATCTTTTGGTGAGTAAAAATCCCATCATCTTGGAGGAGCATGTGGTTAAGGAGTGTGCCCAGTGGTTAGATGACAATGAACCATATATAAGAAGGCACTTTTGAAGGTTTGGAAGAAAGACCGAACCCTCAAGTAAGCTCCATTAAGAAAGATCCAACTCTGGAGTTGAAGCCCCTTGCCCACACACTTGAAATATGCATTATTGGGCAAGGCAAACACTTTGCCAATCATAATTTCAAACACTTTGTCTCGGCTGGAGGAAGATTGTTTATTGAGAATGCTTTGGGAGCATAAATGCGCCATTGGGTGGACTCTAGTTGACATAAAAGGTATTAGTCCATCCTTATGCATGCATAAGATTTTATTGGAAGAAGGTAACAAACCTTCCATAGCTGCTCAGCGCCGATGGAACCTAGTGATGAAAGAAGTGTTGAGAAAGGAGATTTTGAAGTGGTGGATGACGGGTTTATGTACCCCATTCATGACAGTAAATGGATAAGCCCGGTCCAATGTCTCCCTAAGAAAGGAAGTATGACTGGAGAAGCTAATGACAACAATGAGTTGATTCCCAAAAGAACTGTCACAGGTTGGAGAATCTGCACGGATTATTGAGTGCTGAATAAGGCGACGAGAAAGGATCACTACCCGCTAAGTAGGAGGTCCAAACATAAGTCGAGATATGTGATGCCAATTAGGATTTCAGGTCGGGAACCGCAGTCTCTGGAGACAACTGCCACTGATGGACTAATTGTATGCATGGAGCTGAAAGTCAGATCAGATCCAAAAGAGGAGGAGAGAATTGTCCCGCCTGGTGCGGCCGAGGCGTGCAGTTTGGATTCTGGTGAGCAGGAGCAGTGAAGGGTGCGGAAGGGCACCAGAAAGGTGACTTCTAAGGATTTAATTAAATCGTCCCGGTATATGAAGTAAAATTCTCTGCCCTTACTTATATTTTAGCGTGTAGAATAATATTTTATTTTGGAATATTAAAGGCTTAAAAAGTCCAAAAATGATTTGAAAAAGGCTTTAAAGAATTTTTCTGTGAATAATTTTTTCAATTACAGAGCCATTTTGTAGATATAATAGGATGGGATGCATAGATTTATATACTAAATTCTCGTTCTATAATGATAATGAGGGGATGCATGGGAAATTGTGTTTTTTTTGGAAAGAAGACCAGGAGTTTGGCAAATAGTAAGTATTTGTGATCAGGCTATCACAGACTAGTACAAAAAGGACGATCAATGCTTACTAGTCACTTTCATCTATGGTTGATGTGATTATAGACACAGGAGGGAGCTTTGGTCTTACCTGATATCCACCCAACCCAGGAATGCTATGTGGATGATCCTTGGCAATTTCAATGCAATTCGATCAAACGTAGAAAAATGCGGAGGCACGATTCGTTCCTCTCTACCTATGAAAGAGTTCAATGATTGTTTGAATAGTTGCGCGTTGGTAGAATTACACTCTTAGGGTCAAAAAATTTCCTGGTGCAATGGATAGAGAGGAAATGCTAGGATTAGGGCTAAATTAGACAGAACCCTGGTAAATAGTCTCTTCTTGGGTTGGAAGGACATGCTACTTACTCCTTGCTGCCTCGAAAATCATCAAACCATAACCCACTTGTGGTCTCATTTAAAGAATAGCAGGGTGCATATGGAATTAAATATTTTAAATTCCTTAATATGTGGGCTAGCAGTAAAATGTTTCTCCCTCTAGTCGAGGAACATTGGATCGGTCGAACAGGAGGATAAGATACTGAATCTTGGAATGAACATGAAAAATATGAGAATGAAGCTTAGACAATGGAACAAACTTCATTTCGGAAGAGAAGAAATCAAGATAGAACAGTTGGACCATAGGATAGAACAAATGGAAATGGAACAAGGAGAAGTTAATTGAGTGGTAAAATCGAGAATTTTTGATATTATAATAGATGGCAAAGAAGTAGTAGTTATGAGAGGGGGATATAAATTCCAAATACGTCCATGATGTCATTAACTAAAATAGGATCAAACATATTATAAACCATATGGTGCTCCAAGTAGTAGTTATGAGAGTTTTGAATGGCGTTAAATAAGTGCAAGGGAAAACAGTGAAGTATTTCAAAGATATCCTGAAAGCGAGAGAGGTAGATGCATGACCTATCAGAACTATTCGAGCAAAAACTCAATGGGCAGGAGAATGAGGTATTATGTATGATTCCTTCTATCAAAGAAGTCAAAGTAACCCTATGGTCAATTCCAAGAAATAACGCCCGGGAACAAATGTATTTGATCAAATTTTTTCAAGGTTATCAGAGAGATAACATGCATGGATTTGGCGAATGCAATCCTGAACTTTTTGGCCGGGGCATACCTCCCAAGAATATTCAATTCAAATCTTTTGGTCCTAATCCCAGAAGTAAAAAACTTGAATAGTTTAACCAATTCAGGCCAATTAACCTATGCTCCGTAATCTATAAGATCATTTCCAAAGTAATGGTGAATACTAGCGGGTATAATAGGGTCTTTAATTTCACAGGAACAAGGGGCTTTCATATAGGGCATAAACATATTCAAACATATCATATTGGCCTAGGGATTTACACAAAGCATAAACAAGAAATAGTTAGGGGAAATCTCATAATTAAGTTAGAAATGGCTAAGGCATACAACATAGTTAACTGGTCTTTCCTGAAAAATGTGCTCATTGCCAAAGCTTTCAATAAGGAAATCAGAATTTTTGTGTTAAGATGTGTCAAAGAGCAATGGTTCTCAATCCAAATAAATAGTACCTCTGTGGGATTCTTCCGTTCGGGATAGGGACTCCGACAAGGGGATCCTCTTTCTCTCCATATCTATTCATTCTCATGACATAGGGGTAGGCAAAAGGTTGTCAAGCCTTGGGAAAACCTGAGGCCCGACCGCATCTAAGCTTGAGTCCCGATTCCTGACGAAACTATGGGATTTTGGGCCGGGTTCAAGACTAAAACTTCAGTCCCAAACTAAAAATGGGCTAGGACCGGGTTTGTACCCATAAGTATATGGGACAACCTGAGTCCCGATCTTTAATTAAAAAAATCAAAAAATACAAAAAATGAAAGAAAAAAGAATCACGATTATCAATTTTAACTAACCGTCAGTCTTCGATCTTCAAGAAAGAGAAAATAAATGAAACGAAACCCTCCCCTCGTGACCTTGTTCGCCATTCTTCTCAAATCTCAATTCTCATCTTCTGTCTTCAAGAATTGTGAAAGTCTAAACCCTCATCCCGTTCGGGCGTCGTCTTCCGTCATGGTTTTGCTTGATTCAAGATCTCTGGAATTCCTTCCCTTTGTTTCAAGCACTTAATTTTGAAGATTAAATCCCCACTAATCGCGCCTATTTTTTGCAGATTCTGAATCTGAAGCCACTGCTTGACTAGTTCTCCTCATTTCAGAAAGAAAGTTTCTTTAAGAAACGAAAGCATTACCCTCTGAACCCTGAAGGCATAACAATGTTCTTGGTTATGATTTTTGTTGGATTCTTTATCTGTATCGAATGTTTTAGTTCTAATCTAATTTTACATTAAGTTTCCTGTAAGGATTTTTACTTAATTATCTTATTCTAAGTTGATTGTAGATAAAAATTAGGAAGTAGCATTGGACATTTGGAACTGTAGATGTTTGAATCTTGATACAGCTACATTTTTTATTGATCTTTTTCGTTAAATGATACTATTTTGTGGATAAATTATAAAAACATATGTGATTTGTGAGAAAATGAGTCGTAGGTTATTTATCCTATTGTTATTTGTCTCTTAGCTTAATGCACATTTAAGAACATGTCTTCTATACTTATAATTCATTCTCTTATCTGTATTCCATGCTTGTTCTTGGTTGGAATGCTTGTAATTTTAGCTATACCATTGAAGTATATTCCAGGTTTACCGGCCAATATGGTCCTAGGACTGGTAAATTCAAACCCTGTTTACTGTACTTGGTTATTCTGAATCTAGTGTTCTATTTTTGCTTATCTTCAGAATTTTTACTGTACATTTATTCTGAATTTAGTGTTCTGTTTAATGTTCTATTTAGTGTTTTGTTTACTACATTTTTACTCTAAATTTAGTGTTCTATATTCGCTTTTCTTCAAAAAAATTATGTACATTTATTCAGAATTTTTCCTATACATTAATTCTGAATTTGTAGCATAATTATGAATTTAGTGTTCTAATATGAATATGTTCTGAATTTTTTATTATTTTCAAATTTTTTGGGATTTTTTTGCTATTTTTTTAGATGAAAAATATTGAAGAGTTACAACAGGAGGATTTCGAAGATACAATGTTGCCGCAACATATGGATATTGAAATGAAAAAAGAAGAAGCACAATTACAAACACAATAGCGGTTAAAAAGAGGAAGACAATCCAGTCACGTTCAAAGGTTTGGAAAGATTTCATAAAATTAGACACACATGAAGGCCGTAAGAAGGCCAAGTTCAAGCATTGCAAGGCTATTTTTTGCTATGACAGTGAAGCGACGGGGACTTCTGGTATGTTAAGACATATAAAAAAACTTATTGTGGGATTGAACATAGGACAACTATTGTTGATTGCCTACAAAGGATGATCATACATGATGCTTCTACTACTTCGGGGAAGGTTAAAGGAGATATGATGTTCGATCGATAAGTTTGATGAGAAGAGAGCTCATAGGTTTCTGGCCGATTATATCATTGAGGAAGACAACCATTTATGCTTGTGGAAAAACCCGATTTCATAAAGTTTTTCCATGATCCTAAGATGAGGTTCAGAATGAGCTCCTGGAGAACAATTACTCGAGATTGCATGGGTGTATATGTGGCTGAGAGGACGAAGTTGATGTCACAACTTAAAGATTTGTGTCTGAGAGTCAGCTTGACCAACGATACCTGGACATCAATACAAAATATTTCCTATATGTGTGTGTTACAACACATTTGATAGACAAAAAATTGGTTTTACACAAAAACATTATCGGTTTTAGGGAGATTGTCAGTCACACTGGTATAGCATTGTCAATGGTGATGGAACAAGTATTGAAGGAATGAGGGCTTGATAAGATTTTGACGATCACCGTTTACAATGCATCGGCCAACGATACATGCTTATTTGAGTTGAAGAAGAACATGCTTGAGCTTGACCTTGATGCCATGGAGGATTATGCAGACGTTGAAGTGGACAAGGAGTTATTGGATGAGTTGAGACAGAAACAAGTTGTTTTGTAGAAGAATGTAAAGGATGGTATTCTATTAGGTCACGATAATTTGCACGTGAGATGCTCGACACATATCTTGAACTTAATTTTTCAAGATGGATTAAAGGAGTTGGGTTAGCCAGTTCTGAAAATGAGTACAATGGTGAAATATGTGAAATGTTCCCCTCAAATAGAAGAATCTTTCATGAGTTATGTGGCACATGTTGATGAGGAGGGATTATCTAGCATTTTTTTTCTGTAGTTAGATGTTTGTAACAGGTAGAACTTTACCTACACTATGCTGCAATCCGTGGACAAAAACAAGTTGCCTCGCAAAAAATGTTGGTATTGGATGATGGCTTAAAGGGGGTTGTGACTAAGAGAGGAAGGGAAGGAAAAAGAGTGGGGCCGTTAATTCGAGCTTGTAAGCATTGTCGTCATTTTTTTGGGAACTTTTCCTTTCTTAGATGTAGCCACACCCAATCGCCTCGTTCAAATATGACCTTCTTGCATCCCTTGTTTTCTTGCTGACCATATTGCACGGTTCGTCGCTCAATGTTGGCTCGAACCTTTTCATGTATGCTTCTTACCAACTCAGCCTTTCTTTTGCCATTTAGATTAGCTCTTTCGCATATAGGCAGTGGACTCAAATCAAAGGGTGAGAGAGAATTAAAACCATAGACAATTTCAAAGGGTGAGTATTGAATCGCAGAATGAATAGCACGATTATAAGCAAACTCAACATGAGACAAACTATCCTCCAAAGTTTTAAGATTTTTATAAATTAAAGCACGTAGCAATGAGGATAATGTCCTATTCATTACTTCTGTTTGTCCATCTATTTGAGGATGGAAAGTAGTAGAGAGAAGTAGTTTTGTACCCAATTTACCCCAAAGCATCTTCCAAAAATAACTTAAAAATTTGGCATCCCTATCCGACAGAATTGTTCTAGGCATCCCATGTAGTCTTACGACTTCCTTGAAAAATTAATTTGCAATGTTAGATGCATCATCCGTTTTATGGCAAGTTATAAAGTCCGTCATTTTCAAAAAACAATCTACCACAACAAATATAGATTCCCGACCCCCCCTTTGATCAAGGCAATCCCAATACAAAATGCATAGATGTGTCTATCCATGATTCATTAGGGATGGGAAGTGGTGTGTATAAACCATGTAGTTTAAGTTTTGATTTTTCTTCCATATAAATGATACAGTTGATGCACATATACTTGATGCACCTTTGTGGTGCAAGTGTACACGTCGCATAAGTAATAAAGTGATGGAGTAGAATGTCGAACCTCATGGATTGTGATAAACAATCACTAACATGCACAAGTTTTATACAATTTGAACAGAATAAGACTGCATTGATGTTGAAAATACTCTATTCATTACCTACAGGACTGGCCATGAACGTAGAAGAATAAAATGCAGTGAAACGAAGATAGATCTGATACAAAGGTTTGAGATATCCAGGAGGATTGCAACTTCACCACTTAAGTCTTTCGGGTAGATTTACAACCTGATTAGTCATGCATTAATTGTCGTATTGTGTCTATCAAATTCACTATCTTAGACTCTCCTGCTATGTGGGAGGAGTACGGACGTGTAAGTACACTTTCATGTTTGTTGTCCAGCTAATTTATGCCTTTTGACTTCAGTTATGTTGACTTACACTTTCATGTTTGTTGTTCAGACGAATAGCAAGTACCTGCAGCTTAAGGGGAAGACATTCCCCTATTATGACAGTTGGTGCGAGCTATTCGGACAATTCCGTGCCACCGGTTCAGGGGCAAGAGACCATGGCGATGCTGAAAGAGAACCTAGTCCAAATCCATCCACATTCTACGAGCTGATTGATGATTACGAGGAAGGCATAGATGATTCGACTGTAGGTGATCGGGAGGAGAAAGCATCGCCTGTCATAGATGGTTCCGCAAGCGGCAGCCGAGGAAAGAGCAAGAAAACACTTCCAACTAGCCAGTCGAGTCTGACCTGCAAGGCCAGTGAGACCCTCGCCAATTTAGACGGTGTGTTCATGCGAGCAGAGCGTATATTTACAGAGGAAGAGCATACTATAAAGGATGACTCCAAGGCAGAGAAGGCGTTGAGGTTGAAGAAGGACTTGCAAGCTCATCCGGACCTTACATTGGTCGAGAGGTTGCGGATTATAGACCATTTACTCGCACATGAGGGGCACTACTACTACTGGACCACTATGGATGCCGAGGAACGTGTCGAGTTCATCAAGGTCTTCAATGAGGGTAAGCTTGGGTAGGTTTGTCAGAAG
>JAOWBN010241488.1:0-12051 GCA_028565015.1 Pinguicula moranensis
CATGTGAAGAGATATAGAAGATGTCAGGCATGTTTTTGGGTTGTTTATTTTTGATATGTTCTTTCTCAGTCTTAATGAATAGGCTCTTGTTTGCATTAATATGGGCATCGTCTTGCTCCTAATTTGGGTTGAAGTTTGATATTTTGAAAGGACTCTTCAGCTGGCATAAGTAGATAAGAGATGCACACTATTTTCTGTTTGTGACAAATACTTTATTTCTCATAAGAACTTGCAGCATGCTCTGTAACATTCTAGCTCTTCTGCTCACATGATTTCTACCCGAGGAGTGGGACAAGTTTTTGGTTAAGTATTTGTACCCATCTTTCACTCCAACTGTTTTCTTGCTCGTTGGTGGGACGGTTAGTTTTGAAGTATTAAAGTATCTGCAGAATGAAAATTCTACTAGCAAAGACTGAAGAAGCTCATATCATTCTCGAGGTCAGAAGATGTTCTGTACGCCTTACCCTCATAATAGCTAGTTTCTCAGACTGCATTTTTTGTATTCGTTTCGTGCCTGTTATGAAAAGTTTTTACGGAATCATGAAATACAAAAAAATTCTGCCTCTCAAGTTCTTGATGATGCCTTGATATATGGTTGGTGTATAGCAATACTGATGTAGCACAAAATTATGCTTATCAATAAAATTAAATTTGCAAGAGAATTCTTTATTTTTTGTTGGATACAAAGGATAAGAACTCAATAACATTTTGTAGAGATATCAAATTGGCCTCTTCTTGTCCAAGTTCTTTGCCCTATATATAGGGAAAAATGAAGACACATGTCATCTTTTCCCTTTGCATTTGTACTTGGAGCGAGGGTAAGCTGCCACATGTCCCATTTGGGTGTCCTATTTTCATTGGTGTTTGAAGAGTTGAGTTTGAGATAATGTTGGGCTAAGAAAGTATGGTATTGGGTTAGATGTCTCTGTTGGGCCGGGAACAGGGTGTTGGTTTATTTGTCTCGGGTTGGGTCTGACATTTGGTTTGGAGAGTGTTATTTCGGCTTGAGTTATTGAGCTACACCAAATACTACTCAGGACATGTGTTATATCTGAGGTTCCTTCAACTGGTAAAGTCTTTACACATTAGTTCCATTGCAGTAGCTCTTCAACTGGTAAATTCTTTATACATTGTTCCTTATTCTTCCATGATTTGTGCAATGCTGGGCAAGTAAAGCCGGTATCTTTTCCGATACAGTTCTGCCTCAGTTCCTTCTTATTTACCATCATAGTTCTCCTTAGGATGGAGCACATTCGAGTCCTTGGTATTCCCGTTCTGATGCAGAGAAACTCAGTAAGTTCCTGCAGTGTTGCCTATCCAAGAATATCCCAGATCAAACACAAAACTGTTTCTATTTCTGCTTCTTACAAATGCATGAGTTGCTATATATATTCATTATTGTCTTAGGTTGTACTAACCACCTAAGCACGTTGCAACACCTCTGTCCATCCAGTGGACAACTTGATGAAGAAGAGAAGTTGGTCCTTCACTGTGCTCTGGTCTGTCCATCGAGAATAGGCTGGATTTTGTCTGAACAATCAATCTGTTTGGAGGTCCCCCTAGCGTTGTTGAGCTGATGCCGTACATATATGTTTGTGTTCCTTGGCTCCCCACTTCACTCTTCTGGACAAACACTGCGTGATTAAAAGTGCTAATGAGTTGATTTTGTTACAGTTTTATGCAATGTAGTTGGTCAGATAAATTGTGGAGACTGATGGGATTCAATGTTTATATTTTTTTCACTGAACTTTGAGAAAACATTGACCGTGTCGATGAACTAATCATTTTCTCGATTACATTACACGAAAGACTTGATCGATCAAGTACTAATTAATATATTTGGTGCAAGAAGGATTGGTGTTGCAATGAAACTAAAAGATTCTATCATTATTTATATTTTAATTTTGTGTTAATAATAAATTAAATCAAAAATAATTTATTCAATTTCAATACTTCTCTTAATAAAATTATTGAAAACTAAATAATGTATATTGGATCATAATAAAAATAATTTTTTTTTTATAATTAAAGATTACCCCATGTCCCAAACATCAATCAGGAAAGGACTTCGAATACCTCTGTAATGGGGAGAGGGGCACGTCGGTGCATGCTAGTTCAACAGGTTAACATGTTGCCTTCGACCTCAGGGCTTGCCTAGAGGTCGGGAGTTCGAGCTCCCAATGAGGAAGATTCGGCCTGACATTCTGAGGGGATTAGTCGGCGGGCCCAGAAAACCCAATGGTTTGTAAAAACATTTGGCTTTACACGAATGAAGTAATCTTTATGTGCAGGAGGAAAATCACACAGCCAAATCCTTAAAGAATTTCAATTACAGAGCTGGGCAATAGTAAAGTTGAGGAGAAACACAATTGGTTATTGCGATTTATGTTGACTGCTTGTTGTAAAGGGTTAATGCGATTTATGTTGACTGCTTTAATTTTTTAATAATAAAATTTCTTCCAAAAAAAATTCCTTCACCATCTCTAAATTATAGATTTACACTGTTAATATATGACTCCATTTATTAATCCTTAATCGATTAGAACTGATTGATGGTACGGGTCATCATTAGATAACCGATACTAAATTGAACAAGGTTCGATTAACAAATACTCGTACCGATTATTTGATCCGACACACATAGAAAATCTAGTGAGGTCCAGTGCTGATTTGACCTGTCATACATGGGAAACCTAGTGAGGTCGGGAGTTCCATTCCCACTGGACGCCGATTTGTGAAGGATACTTTGTGGGGATTAGTCGGCGGGCCCCTGGGCCCAAAGGATACCCCAATACTGTGGTCTAGGTCTATGTTATCCTTATTACTTATTAAAAAAAAATACCGAATTAAATAATCGAATAACAAAAAAAATTTGGTTTTTGGTATTTATTATTATTAATTTTTTTATCATCATTATTTTTATTTTTATTTTTTTAAGATGTAGGAATTGTAGAAGTAATTACTTAGTAATCATTAAATATGTTCAACATTTATTTAAAACAACAACAATATTTTTCAAGCAAAATTTGAAAAAATAATCGCCAGAGCATGGAATAAAATAAAATATCATATTTAAGAAAAAAAATTAAAAATTCAAATGCGCTTTATAATTTTGAGGTAGAGAAAAAGAAAGAGACATTTTATTTTTCATCAAACTCTGAAATGGCATAATTTTATAAACAAAAAAATTTAAAAAGTTAATTTTCGGTTATAATTGAAATCGATGGATGATAACTATAACCGAATCGAAGAAGATTCGATTATGACATTTCATAACTATAACCCAACCAAATGATTGAATAATTAAATTTTTTTTGATTATTCATTTTGATTAAATGTTGGTTAATTGAATAATTGATAATTTTTTCTATGCCAAATTAATGGGGATTAAGACGGCGTCGTTCCGAATTGTACTTGAAACAACGAATCTCTCTGTTGTAAACATCGGAATTCGTTTCTGTTTGATCTTCTCTTCCTCTCGGATGAGAAAGATAGTGAAATGGATCTCAGATCTTGAGAAATTCTCACAAGGTAAAGAAGAATCTCTCGTTTTATTTTCTTTCACCAATCTTCGGCCGAGCCGGGATCAGCGTTTTCTTTTTCTTTTATTTTCGGCCAGATTTGATCATGAAGTTTGCTTATTTGATCATGAAGTTTGCTTATGCATTCATGGTTGATACTGATTTTGTTTAAATGATGTTAGGTTGATGTTTGCCTTACTCCGTTTGTCTTGTCTTGGGATTCCTTCTTCTGTTTCAAGGGTTTAAGATCTGAAAGTAACGTAATGGTTCATTTTTCACTTACAAAATTCTTTGATCAAGTTGCTGCTTTGCTAATAAACCGTATCATTACATGACAGCGTGTTATACTTGTGTTCTTATTTATAATATTAGCTCCAAAAAAGACTTTTGAGTTTCATCTTCAACAGTCTTTCCTGCTGATTTGTAATTTTGGGAATGTGGCTGCTGTTTATTTAAATGTGGTTAGAATCAATTTTTAGTTTTCTCCATGATTCAATCTTTCAGTTGGGCAGTTTCTTCTGGCAATTCTAGGAAATTCTACATTTGTTGCTTTTGCTAATTCCAAGTTTGTTGTACTCCATTGATATGAAAGATACAGTCCAACTAACTAATCTTTTTTCAAGATATGCAGGTTTCAGTAGAATATATACGAATGCACTAGGCAGAGTATGGCATCACAAAGAGAAATTGCCAATCTTTCACCGCCTGTCGTATCAGAGAGGGAAAATTTTGAACTTTCTGGACCTCTCTACCTGACAACAGTTGACTGGTTATACCTCTAACAACACTCTATTCAACTGTATACTTTTGTAGATGCTTAAGTGAAATGTATTGGATGTTTTTACAGGACGGATCCTAATCACCGGAGGTCTGTTGCAGCTTGTTTGGTCCAGAGTGTCTACGTCCTGGAACGAGACCGCCAAGAAAAGAGAGAGGGAAGCCAAGCCCTGGCTCCGTCTTGGTGGAAGTCTTTCCATTTCGAGTTATACATGAAGCTCGTTGATGAAGCTGATTCTTGCACATTTGGTGCCATATATAAACTCAACCCCACTCCCTCCTCATCCGAGAACCACACAGCTCCACGCTATGTGATCGCGTTTCGTGGCACCATAACCAAAGGAGAAGCCTTCTCCCGTGACCTTGAGCTTGATTTCCACATTATCCAAAACGGGCTTCATCAAACATCCCGTTTTGAAATAGCCATACAAGCCGTTCGCCATGTGGTGGCCACATTTGGGAGTTCCAATGTTTGGTTAACCGGCCATTCCCTCGGGGCTGCCATGGCAATGCTGGCCGGGAAGAACATGGTCAAGAATGGTGTCCTACTTGATGCATTGCTGTTCAACCCTCCGTTCTTCTCGCCTCCAATCGAGAGGATCAAGAATCAGAGAGTGAAGCATGGGATTCGTTTCGCAGGCAGTGTTATTACAGCCGGGCTTGCTCTGGCCATGAAGAACAAGAACAACAACAACAACGAAACTAGCCATTCCGGAGGTACATTTCCAGCATTATCTGAATGGTTCCCAAGCCTGTTCGTCAACCCGTGTGATCACATATGCTCGGAGTACATCGGGCATTTCGAGCACCGGAAACGGATGGAAGATCTCGGAGCTGGGGAGATCGAACGGCTGGCGAGTCAACACTCGCTCGGCGGCCTACTGTTGGGCGCCATGGGGAAGCCAACGGAAGAACCTCTGCATCTGATCCCATCAGCAAAACTGACGGTGAACCTCACTCCGGCCAGGTATTTCAAGGATGCGCATGGTATTCATCAGTGGTGGAGGCATGATCTGAACTTGGAATCCAAAACTTACAGTTTCAGATGATTTTGGATTGCATTGCTTTCATTTGTAATTTGATTGCTGAAATTTGTGTACTATTACAGCATGTGACTGGCACAACACAATGTGGGGCCTCCGCCTCCCGATTCTTTTTATCATTATCTCGAGACTATTGAGTGGTGTTTTGCGCAGACCCTCTTATGCTTATAATTGGATTATAAGAACTTTTTTGGCGGGAAGATGCTTATAATTGGATTATAATTTTTAGAAGGCTGCGCAAACCAGGGCCTGAATGTAACTGAAAAATAGTGCTCCTCATTGATGGCAATATGGCATGGCCATGGATAAGGTTTCATCAATAGTAATCATGACAGCCTCAACTATTATGCATTGTTTGGAATAGGTTATATTTTCCATAGGGAGAACGACTGAGAAAATGGTTAATTTAAATGCGATATGAAAAAAAAGTTAAGATGTTCGGAAAAGATTGACTCTTTTCAAAATAAAAAGTTGACATAGAAATAAGCCTTAGCCCGGCCACCCCCACCCAAAATGCATTTTTTTATTAATCCAAAAAAAAAAAATTATACGAATTTTTATGATTTGAGCAAAGCTATAAATTAAATATATTAAGTGGAATATTCAACTACCAGTCTTTTTTTTTTTTTTCTCTATTTTCATTACTTACTCAAAATAACTTAATCAAATAATTAATGTTCATGAGTTGCTTAATGATCAAACATTTTATATCCTTTTTATTTTTTGATGGAATTTTTTTTATATATTTGGCCGACGAAGTACCTATAATCCAATTGAAATCTTAACATAAAATACTATTATTCCTAAAAAATTATTTTTACTCTTAAATATTTTTTTAATACAACACAAAAATTTAGCCCCTAAATGTTTTTTCATACATCCACCTTGAGCCAACATAACCTTTAGATTTTTTAGCACAACTCTTCGTGTTCTAAGACTGGTTCATGCGAATCAGTTCGTAATTCTCAATTGGCGGTTTAGGTTCAAAATGAACCTATATTGAACCGGCCAGGGTTCCAATTCACCCATTTTTGACAAGGTTTGATTTGTTATATAATCCATGATCAGTGGGTTGGCAACTAATTTTTCTTTTTTTTTGTAAGTTAAAATTTTTTTGGTCATCAAAATAATTGAAAAATAATAAGCCGAGATATTTACAGAAAAAGGATCTGAAAAATATTTACCTGAATTTAGTAAATATTTAGGCCAATCAACTACAGTCTACAAGTCAAACAACCTACATTGCAATTGCTAGAAAATTATTCAAGGAAAAGAAATAGCAAAAACAAATCTAAACTAACAGCGAAACCCATAAACGGATCCATCACGCACCGAAACAGCGACCCGACAGTCCGCCCGTGACCCGACATGGTAGCTGAAGAAATGCAGGATCCGGACCCGACCCGCCATATCCAGCCTCGACTCCACCTCCAAGCTCGGGCCTGGCCGAAACCCGTCGAGTCCGTCCCCCGTCACGGCGGGGACAGACTGCGGGAACAGCGGGACGGACTTGACGGAGAATGTGGCTGAAATATAGTGTGTCCCGCCGGGTCCGATCTTTCCGGCGGGCACATCCAAGAACCCGACCTGGTACCCGCCGCAGAGGAGTCGGAACGAGCTCTCGTAGTAGGTGAATGCCACGCGGTTGGGGTTTTTGACGGCGACGTACTGTGAGAAGGTGAATGTGAAGGTGGTGTTGACGGCGGTGAAGGACGGGATGTTGACGGCGTTGACGGTGAGGATGGGGTCCTTGGGCTTGAAGACAGTGAAGTAGACGGCGAGGGCGACGATGAGGAGGAGAAACAGGAAAATGATGGCAGCGGCGCAGGCCTTGCCGGTTCGTGATTTATCCGATTTTCCCATCTTCTTGCGTCGGGTTTTGGGAAGATCCGGGGGTTGGGTTGTGGAGGTTTTTGAGATTCAGTGTGTGTCAGTGTGTGCTATAGACTGATGCAGAAGGAAGGAAAAAAGTAGATTGGGGGTTTGGGGATGTGATAAATTTGTCTTTTGGTTGGATGTGAATCTTGGCCTTGGGTAAAATATACTGCTAGATTGCAGGCACTACTGTACTGTCTGGAAAATATAGGTTATAGCCAATCCAATCAAAACAAACATAAAAGTTTTATTAGAGAATCTGAAAGGTATTTACAAAAACTGCTAAAATATCTAGCTTATCGAATAAAAAGCTTTTTAAAATAGTAGCTTGACAGTGGTTTGTACAAGAGCTTCTGCTGTTTAATAATAGAGAAACATGTGCAGAATGAAAACAGTAAAGATGAACTTTTGTATAATTTAATTCAGAAATTTAGAAGCAAAATTTTCACATGAAATTACATTAGAGGTCAAGCTTCTTAAAACGCTTGTGGAAAATTACAGAGAAACAATTTTGAGTTCTCAACTTTTTTTGGTGAAACGGCCTTTTTAATAGTTTTGCAAGCAACATTAAGTACTTTTATTATAATTTTTTCTACATTTGAAGCCTCGTTAAACAATCACGACGAGATATAGATATACGTTCAACGGGCAAGGCATATAGTTGAATAGGTGTACGGATGTACATTATATCTTCGAAGAGACATAAGCATTGCTTGTGAAATGATTGAATCCTTTCATCATGGTTGTCGGCACACCAGCACAACCAATTTCCTCACCGGAGCACCATCTTGGAAGTTGGAACTGCCCTCCCCAATTGCCGATATACTAAAGGAGCTAACTTTCAATCGAGAGGATGTGATCGGATTGTTGCCAAGCCAAAGGAAGAATCAAATCCCAAAAGGGTTGTCCGGAACTGAGCTAATTAATACCTTAGACCGATGATGTTTGATGAGGTTCGGATCGGAGGTGAGCGGCAATTTTCTGCCTCATTTTTGACTGGAATAGTATAAGGGCTGTTTTCCAGATAATAATCGGAATTTATGGGGTCACCATCAAGAGCAGCCAACTGTGGAAGATTTCTGCAAAAACTGTCCGATGAAGAGATAGAGCGGAATTGTAGCCGTTAGATGTTGTTTTTACTCTGTGCTTCCGTTTTGGGCAATTCTAACAATTAGGCACAGCAACGGTTGGTATGAAGCTTCTATTCTATTCTAGTAGTTCACACGCTCCTTTAAGGTTTTATTCTTCTTAAATAACTTAATTTCTAAATAATAATTTTAATAACAGATATACTTCTTTAATTATTATTAAAAAATGGAAAATATTTTGTGTTGTGAAATAAATAAATAAAATATGAATTGCAAGTGCTAGAATTAAGCAAATGAACAAAGCAAAATAGCAATAGATGTAACCCCTATTTTGCGCATCCTTCTTAAAATTATAATCCAATTATAAGCACATTTTTTCAAAAAATAACTCTTTATTTTTCCAAAAAAAGTTTTTATAATCCAATTATAAGCATAAGAATGTCTGCGCAAAACACCCCCGTAGTCTTTCTTTCTTTTCTTTTCTCTCCCACAATAGGTATAGCCCTTTTTCTTCAATCTAGGTGTGTTCATCATACAATACCACACATGTATATATTAGCGTAATCAAAAGCTCTTTTGTTCTTATTGATTCTGAGAAAATTATAGATATGTATAGGCATAAGTTTACCTATGTGGAACACGTTCTTGATTTTTGGGGAGGATAATGCGGCCCTAATAAGGCGATTAATCTGATTCTTGCCTTATCTACAATTCTTTTAGCTTTGTGCTAATAATGGACTAGAGCAAAATGACTCTTTTAAATTCCAGTGCTTCTATTTAATGAAGTTGCTTTACTCAATATATCAAATGGCGCAATGCATATAGGGTCGCAACGGAAACGGTCTCTTTGTATAATTAAAAGGGTAAGGCCGCATACATCTGACCCCCAGACCCCAACTTAGTTGGGAATATACTGGGTACGTTGTGTTGTTATTATTATTGCCTTATCTACAATTTGCCATAATTATCCCTCCCCTAATTAGCCTATTCTAACACCCTCTTAAAGTTGTGACGTTGAGTCTTCGTAAGAATATCTGCTTAGTGTGCTTTTATAGACTTGACATGATACAGCCTTTGTAAGACTATCTGCAAGTTGATCCTCTAATCGGACATAGGGAAGAGTAATAATCCATCCTTCAAGCTTTTTAAATAAAATGTCTGTATATCTCAACATGCTTGGTGCGGTAATGTTGCCCTGGATTTTCGGATAAACTGATTGCAGCCTTACCATCACATCTCAATTGGCATGCCCTAGTAATTGGAAAACCTATCTCCTCGTGTGTATATAAGTTTTCCTACCAAGTATTGGTATCGTGTCTGATCTGCTGAGGGCGCTCCCTCGATTAGCTGTAGTTTGTGATTCACGACTGTCGGAGTATCAATAGGTTTAAAATCGACCAAGCTAGTCTATGTGAAAAGGTCTAGAACATATTTTCATTGCGAGATAAATATTCCTTATTTTGATGGTAGAATTATTATTCCTAGGAAGTATTTTAGGCTCTTTAAGTCCTTCATTTCAAACTCGCTGAATAGGCGCTTCCAAAGTTCTTCAATTTCCAATGTATCATTCCCAGTAATCACCATATCATCAACATATATAATCAAGCAGGTGACTAATTCTTCTTTCTTTTCATAAATAGGGTGTGATCCGAATTACTGTGCCTTATATCCATACCTCTTCATTACTTCAGTAAACCTTCCAAACCACACTTCTCCCTGTTGAAAAGTCTTTGAATAGCCTAAGTGTGTGTCCATGTAAACTTCTTCTCTCAAATCGCCGGGTAAGAACATATTCTTCACATCGAATTGATGAAGGAGCTAATCCTTGTTTGCTGCTACAGAGAATAAAACTCAAATAGTATCAATCTTTGCTAATGGGAAAAAAAGTCTTAGAATAGTCAATTCCATATTTTTTGAGTATACCCATTTGCCACTAGTCGAGCCTTGTAGCGTTCAATCGAGCCATCAGCTTTGTACTTCACACTGAATACTCATTTGCAACCAACAACTCATTTATTTGCGAGCAATGTGCCCTTTTCCCACATCTCATTCTTCATGAGTGCACTCATTTCGGTGTCCATTACTTGCCGCCACTCTTCAGTTCTCTGGGCTTCATGTACTGTTATTGGAATATCATCCGAATATAAGGTCATGGTAAATGCATCAGCTACATCAGTCAAACTCCCTATTATTGGGTGAGTTATTGGATATTTGGTCCTCATATGCGTATACTCTGGCTCATACCGCTTTGGAGGAATCCCCCTAGTGCTTCGAGGTGGTAAAGCATAAGGCACATGTTTCTCTTTTGACTTTTGCATATGGAGCTATAATTTCAACATCAGATTGTTTTGCAGCAGCAAGAGAATCAGTGTCCAGAGTAATGTGATTAGTGTCTCGGTCAGGAACACTTACCTTGGGACATCCGTTCGGTGGAGAAGATGGGTGTGATGCTGATGGTGGAACAAGAGGTGACGATGGTTGTACTATGTCACCGGGGTGAGACATAGTGATGTCTCCAAAAGATTCATGTGGTCGCAATAAGTTAGGACCAAGTAGCCATTTCAGCGGATCAACAGAAGATCTCTCCCCCTAACCGTTGATATGGGCATAATAATATTCTATCTCCAAGAAATCACAGTCCATAGTGGTATACATGTGGCAAATAGTATGATCAAAACATCTGTACCCCTTCTTTTGAACCCCATATACAACGAATACACAGTTAACTGCATAGAGCTCAAGTTTGGTGCGGTTTGGCTTAAGAATATGCACAATTACGGAACACTTAAAAACTTTAGGGGGTAGAGCAAGAATTGATGCACTTAAGTATGAGTTGACAAGGTTTGGAGTGGTGTGCGGAGTTTAAGGATATTGGTGGGCAAGCGATTTATGAGGTAAGCAGCGGTAGCAATTGCCTCCGACCAGAATGACTGAGGCACGAGGGACCCAAGCATTAAAGCCCTAGTAATCTTAAGAAGGATCCAATTTTTTTGCTCAGCCATTCCATTTTGTTGGAGTGTATAGGAACATGTAGGGGTGTCCAACGGTCTTAGCGGTAGCGGTAAGCCCCTCATCGCTTCTGCTTCCACTAAGTTAACGAATTTAAAAATTTCATCCGCTTTCGCTACTTTCGCTAAAGTAGTGGCAACGATAGCGGAGTTTGCTAGTTCCGCTAATAAATAAATTCTTAGCAGCCTCTGTATGATTTATTCTTTTGACAACTTATCAAATTCTCACAATCTTTTATAACCTTTTCAGCAAATGAAACTCGTACATCCAATGATCAAAGATATAAATTTCATGCTAAAACAAGTAGTAGAAACATGAGTTATAAAAAGAGTTAAAGCAGTGACTAATATACAAGAATATTAATAAGAGATTGATGATAACATGTAGGAACTAAGAAAATCACATATTTCTTAAAATAGCCACCTAGAGCGCACGGTACCTGTAACAGACAACAGTAAATTAATCAACATTTTTCAGCAGTTCATTATCAATTCCACTTGTTGATATCAACGCAAAACAATTAGAGTCCAACAACATAATTTTTCCAAGTTTCACCAACAAAACAAACAAGCAATCCATTGTCCATTCCAGGTCCAGAAAGAATATCAAATTATAAGCCGTGATATGAGTTCTTGTGGAACCTGATTCAACTCTGTAAAGCCAAAGACGCAAGTTGAAGTAAAGTTAAAAGTAAAACATATGAAGAATAAAGTTAAAACTTTGGGGAAGGAAAGTAAT
>JAOWBN010241499.1:0-12051 GCA_028565015.1 Pinguicula moranensis
GATAATTGTGTAATCTTGGGATGGATGTTTAACTCCATGGAAGCATCGGTCTACAACATGTTCATGTACCACAAAACTGTGTCTAGTCTCTGGACTGGGCTCAAAAGGATATATTTGCATGCGTTCAATGACTCTCGGATCTTGAACTCCATGAGGATATCAATCTGCTTCCTAGGTTACATTGGGATTATCTGTTGTTTATTCCTTTATCTATTTGCATATGTGCTGGGAGGAACAATCTCAGTATGAGCCTCTGAATGATTTCTAGTGAGGTTGAAGTCAAACATATTGATCGTTGTTGATGGGTTTGAAGCCCAAATTTGAGTCTGTTCGCACTCTGATCCTGAATACCACGCCTATGCTCTCCTTATTTTATGCATTTGCCATAGTTGTCGGTGATGAGCGACGGTGTGGCCTTCTCCTTCCAATTGCTGCTATTTCTGGGCCTTCTTACTCACAAGTGTCCGATCATATGGCTTTTGCTACACCTTTAAGAAAATGTTTCATTCGGCCTTATTGTCAGCATTGTAGCAAACCAGGTTACACTACAGATAGTTGCTTTTCTCTCCATTTGGAGTTGAAAAAGCAATTTGATGGGACTCGTGTAGCTATTCGGGGTGTTTCTCGATTTGTGGGAGTAGTTGTTGAAAATTTCCATACTTCTCCCTATTTTAGTCAGCTTCAGTTCCAGATTGCCTAGCTTCAAGCCCGTCTAGAGTTGATCGCCCCTTCGACTTCAGGTCTCACGGCTATTGTTATTGCTGAAGTACTCCTATTACCCTTCATTGTAAGTCTACTCATCCTACTTGGATTCAGGATTTGGGGGCAAGCAATCATATGACCGGTGAGCTATTTACTTTTACCTCACACCATTTACCCTCATAAATGAATCTATTCGTATTGCTAATGGGTCTTCCATCCCCATCAAAAGTTAAGGTGATGCTCAATTATCTCATCACATCACTCTTTCATCTGTCTATTATGTTCCAATTTTACCTTTAACTTTCTTTATGTTCATAGACTTGCTAAAGAACATAACTATGTTGTTGTTTTCCTGCCCCATTGATGTTATTACAGGACCGGAATACGAAGAAGATTTTGGCAGGGGGTATGAGTGTAGCGGCCTCTACTACTTTGGTGATCTACCATCATCCAAGATATCTTCTTCATTGCAAGCTGGTGCTTCTTCATTTTCTTCCACTTGGTCGAACTGTGATAATTATGTTTTTTTCTTCCAAGACATTAGATTTGTGGCATGCATGTCTTGGCCATGCAAAATTTCAATATTTGTGTTGGTTATTTCCATCTTTGAATAAAGCTTGCAAGAATTTGCATTTTCCTTGTGTGGTTTGTGATTATGTAAGCACACCTGCATGTCTTATATCCCGCGTACATATCAAGCACCTAGTACTTTTGATCTTATTCATTTTGATATTTGGAGACCTTCACCGGTCACAGCCTTTTCACAGCATTGTTATTATGTCACATTTATTGATGATCATACGCGCCGGGGTTTATCTTATGAAAAAGAAATAAGAAGTTTTCTCTCATTTATGCACTTTCTTAAAATGGTTAAAATCCAATTTCATACTTTGGTATGTAATATTTGATCTAATAATGGTAGAGAATATATTTCAGATGAATATCGGTCAGAACTTAATCAATGTGGCATCCTTCAACAACTCACTTGTCCCTATACTCCTAAAAAGAATGGTGTGGCGAAATGCAAGAATCATCATATTATGTTTATTGTTTGGTGTCTTCTTAGAGGTATGGGACTGCCTAAGACTTTCTGGCACATGGTTGTTCTCACTGCTACTTATCTTATTAACCAGGCTCCTAGTCGTGCTCTACATGTTAAGACCCTCTACATGTTCTTAAGCTGGGTAGTATGCTATTCTCCATTGTTCCTCGGGTTTTCGGGTGTACCTGCTTTGTCCAAAATAGAAATCCTACCCATACAAAACTTGATGATAAGGTTGTTCATTGTGTCTTTGTGGGGTATTTTTCTATGTCTAAAGGATATTGGTGCTATGATCCTGTCACTCGTCATTTTTATCACTCTTGGGATGTTACTTTCCTAGAGCTTGTCCCATTTTTCACAGGTTCTTCTCCCTCTCTAGATGTCACTGTTCAGCCTACTATGGAAGACCTATCCATTCTTTTTTGTCCTATTCCGATACATAACCCTACATTTGTCCCTATTCACATCCAGATCCGATAGATCCGGTTTCACTTCAGACATATATTTGTCAGACATGCTCCATTTCACCCTCGCCAAATTCCTCGAATCAAGAACTGTATCACCTCCCATATCTCCTAATATTGTTGTCCCTAGATATCCTACCCATGATTGTTTAACTTTTGCATGCTATACTAACCACCCTATTTTCAAGTACTTTCTTACCAGGGTCTGCCAAAATCCCATCATTCTTTTATCAATGCAGTTGACTCGATCTCTATCCCCCGGGTCGTTCATGAAGCACTCCAGAATCCTCAATGGGTGGCTACCATGAAAGCAAAAATGGATGCCCTTGAGCGAAACCAGACGTTAGAACTTGTGGCTCTTCCCCTCGGGGAACAATATAGTTGGATGAAAATGGGTGTTTAATGTGAAGTTTTGGGCATATGGTACTATTAATAGGTATAAAGCCCAGATCGTGGCTAAACTCACCATTGTCTGACTTATTGTCTCGCTTGCTGCTTCCTATTCGTGGCCCTTATATCAGCTTGATGTCAAGAATGCATTTCTAGATAGTGAGACTATCTACATGGATCCACCGCCTGGGTTTCAGGTTAAGGAAGAGTATTCAGGAAAAGTATGCCGCCTTCGAAATTCACTTTATGGATTGAAGTAATATCCTCATGCATGGTTTTGTTGCTTCAAGGATGTGGTACTCACTTGGGGATTTACTCGATGCCATTTTGATCATACTTGCTTTACTCGTCATAATCCTCAAGGCCAGTGTGTCATTATCTTAGTTAATGTGAATGATATTATCATTATTGGAGACGATGCACTAGATATTGGTCAAGTAAAGCGTCATCTTGGATGACTATGGATGTCAAGGATTTGGCCCACCTCAAGTACTTTCTTAGCATTGAGGAGGCTAGGTCTCGCCGGGGTATTTTCTTATCCCAACTAAAATACACGTTTGGCCTCCTTCGGGACACTGGAATGCTTGGGTATAGGGCTTCTACATCTCCTATGGATTTGAATCATAAGTTGTCTGCAGATATGGAAGAGTTATTGCTGGATCCATCTTTGTATCAGCGACTTGTGGATCATTTTATATACTTGACAAACACGAGATCGAACATCACTTTGTAGTTAGTGTTGTCAGTCAGTTGATGCACTCACCAAGGACAACACATCTGAATGCAGTTTATCGTATTCTCCAGTATCTGAAAACTTGCCCTGGTCTCGGCATCTTCTTTGAACCAGGAGCTCAGTCTGGACTATCCTGCTTTACAGATGCTTATTATGCAAGATCGAAAAGTGATCATTGCTCTACTTTCGGTTTGTATACTTTTTGCAGGAGTCACCTTATCTCATGGAAAAGTAAGAAACAAGCAGTTGTATTCCGCTCTTCTGCTCAAGTTGAGTACTGAGCTACAACGTAAGGGACGTGTGAAATACTATGACTTCGTTTTATTCTTCAGGAGTTGGGGTTCTAATGCAGGAGCATCCAAGACACCCAAGCCAACTTCGAAACTTGTGATCATTGACGAAGAAATCGTGAAGGATTTAGTCTACCATGAGCTAGGAAGAAAGGCTAAGGCCTAAAAGAAGTAAACGTTCAAGACACATTGCCAAACGCTCAAGAGAATTCGCGGATGGCACGGAAGATTGGCCTACGACACGCATGACGGTCGATAAGGACACATTGCATGGTTTTGTTGTCTATTCGTTAATTTAGTTGTGCCAATTTAATTGTAATAATCCAGAATTGTCAGTCCCTAAGGAGTAAGAGCGAGGCTCGCATGAAGAAAATCTCCAATCGCTTGAGGAAATTAGAAGATGGCTCAGGACAAAGAAAGATGTCGGCCAAGGATGCGTACTACTGCGACCAATGGAGCGACATTTGTGTTGTCCATGCCAAATTTTTATTTTGCCGTGCCATTTTTTTAGTTGAGTCCAACCAACGTGTAAGGTCCTTGTAAGCACGTGGGTACCAAATTTGGCACCAAACGAATCGAATATATGGACCATGGTGTGGACCAACCGTATCTCCCTTGATTATAGGGGCTAGTTTTTGGTAGATGTTAGTGTGTCTCCGCCAAAGTCCCAATCCATGGACATGTCATGGGCATACACGTGATCCTACACTTTAGGACACATAAGGGCATCGTTGGTCTCATTTTTTATCGAGACAATGTAAGTCCCTAAAGAGATGGCATGAGTAACTCTTTTCGGATTGTAGAAAGCGTCCAAAGACCGCTTTGTTGCGTCCGATACTTGGGGGTCGAATGTTGAGGGCCTTAGGCTATAAATACCTCGACCACCCTTCGCCATCAAGTTCCCAGTAACAAACTCTTCCACCTTATTCTGTAATAACAAATCTGTTATTATGATACCCTCCGACTTTGTCCTTCATGAGAGAACGAAGCATATCGAGGTTGATATTCACTTCATTCGTAAAAAAGTTCAGTCAAGAATTATCTCTCCAAAGTTTGTCAACTCACGAGGCCAGACAACTAGATGACTATGAACTTGCAGCTGAGTTCTGTACCAATTCCAACAACGGTTTTGATAAGTTTACAACTATGAAGCTTGGTGAGTCATGTACCAGCAAAGGCCCCCACATATCATATCATAGTAGAGATGGGTGAGTCCTCAAGCCTATGACACACACATCTGTTGCCGAGCAATCCCTCAATGTTTGAGGAAGACTAGATGTTGACAGCTAGGACATTGGGAGCTATACTTGCACAACATTGTTGATATGTTGATGACTATGATCCGTGGAGCTGAGTTATATACCAAATGATTGATATGTTGATAACTATGAAGCTGGGAGAGTCATGTACTAGCAATGTTGGGATGGAGGAAAAGGAAATACAGAGCAGAGGACTATGAAGCGATCCTGTT
This sequence comes from Pinguicula moranensis, assembly GCA_028565015.1. Lineage (NCBI taxonomy): Eukaryota > Viridiplantae > Streptophyta > Magnoliopsida > Lamiales > Lentibulariaceae > Pinguicula > Pinguicula moranensis. The sequence continues at coordinate 5,093 of JAOWBN010241499.1, forward strand.
GAGAGATCTTGTTGGAGAGATCCTGTTGGACTTTGTAATATACTTATTAGCTGTTCTTAGGCAGTATTATATTTATTTACTCTATACAGTTATTTTTTACTTTGATGAAATTTGGCTTAACCAAAAACATAACTCACGAGATTAGATGGCTGATATGTTCACCAAATCCATTGGCCCAGGACTCTTGCAGTTGTGCATTCGCAAGCTCGGGCTTGTTGATATATTTGCCCCAACTTGAAGGGGAGTGTTGGAATATGGGCTCATGCCCATCTTCTAGCTAAGTTTTTTTATTTATTTATTTTCAGTTTTACCCTTGCATTAGTCTATATAAACTCATTAACCCTCAAAATATCAACACAATATCTTTTACCAAAATCATTTTGTCACAATATCTTCACACACACATATACGCATAAATATATAGGATCGAAGAATCTTAGTAGGAAAATGGTTTAATTTCTTATTTGCAACTGATTTCTTTGTGGCTAAGTAATGTGGTTGCTCTTTGCCCCATAAACCCTGTAACTTATGCCTGTTAAACTTTATCGAAAATTTGTTCAAGTATACTAAATTAGGTATCTATCAAGTTTTATGTCTATAGTGTTTAAGCAATTTCTTATCCCATACCTATTTTTGGTTGTATTATGGCAATGAAATTCGTAGAATCCATTATGCAATAATTTCTAACAATCAAAAGTTTAAATTCTAAGGTGTTTCTATGATGATAGCTTGATAAGGTTGCATGTTTCCGTTTCTTTAAATTTTTAGCTTGTAAGTTATTTTCAGCTTTTCTGTTGTGATTTACATTGAATTATTTGTGTGCAGCTTCATCCTCTTCACCCGAAACCGTTTTGCGAACTCTGCGACAAAAGAAACTTTGCAGAGGCTCAAGAGACCTATTTCCTGAAGGAAAGAGGAGTAGACATATGCAAAGGCGTAAAGAGAGAAGTCAATTCCGAACTACCAATGAATTGGATTTCTTTGTACCATTCTGTCATCGATCATTGAGTTATTCAAAATGATTATGATTTCGTATTGAATTACGTAAGAACAAATTCGTTAGTTATTCAAAATGATTATGATTTCGTATTGAATTACGTAAGAACAAATTCGTTTTGTTTTGTTATTCAAAACAAATTCGTTTTGTTTTATTATTCAAAACAAATTTGTTCTGTAATGAATTACGTAAGAACAAATTAAGAAGAAATACGTGAGGATTATAGGAATGTTTTTCTTACGTTTTTCCTGGAAACTTAAATATAATAGTTTATAATATGTGTTGATAATTGATAATTATTTAGTTGATTATTAATTATCCATAATATTTGTTATTCTACTATTCAAAACATGTGTTATTCTTTTTTTTTAGTAAGCCAAAATTCATAAGTAGTACATATAGTTTAACACATTAGAAACTAAGAAGAAACCGAAAAGAGGCCTCTACTATTTAAAAAGTTTACTTGAAAAGCACTCTCACTAGCACCTTTTCACACTTGCTTCCTTGACTCTTGGATCATTTACTATGTATTGCTTCCAATACCATGCCACCGTATAGTACACCACCTGTGTAAGGCTACATGGCGAGAGTACTCAGTAGTTACTTTAAATCATGGGATTGTCTAGGAATCAGCCTGAAGGCTGAACTCAACCATTTCCTCCTATCTCAAGAGTCCATTAGTTTCGTACGTGGTTTTTAAAATCTTTGCTAGTACATGACTCAAGTAGCTTCGTAATTGTCAACTTATCAAAATCCAATTTTTAGATTTTGGTACACAACTCAACTAGTATATCATAGTCATCAACATATCAGTATTAGAGAAGGTACTTGCATATATAGATAAAAATGTCATGATTGTCAGCTTATCAATCCCAATTTTTATTCGCAGATTGGTGCACAACTCTATTTTGTATCTATACTGCTTCACTACAGTTTTTATCATCCACACAAATGTATAGGCATGCACCCCATCCTCTGACTAGTAAATGAACGTACCTGAGGGGAGTTGTGGGTGGCATTCCGGCTATTTTATAGGTCATCCACTGAGTAGTAGTTGCTGGTAACTCTTTAGCCTCGTAGTCTCCTAACAGGTAGTGAAGCACATACAAGGGAGTTGTTGAACCATCCAGTCTATCAGAGAATAGGGGAATAATTTTTCTGTTCTCCAAGCCCTGATCCATAGCCAGGTTGTCCGTTGTATTGTGTGGACCATGTTGTGGATGCTTGGCTTTGTGCTTTGATAGTGGGTATGGTTTCTGGTCTTCCATACCTGTCCAGATCTTAGATATCCAGATTGATTTCCAAGCATCAATGTGTGTGCCTATTGGTTTTGCTTCTAAGAAAACTTGAAGTGTTGGTGCTTGGTAGACATTGAGAAGATCCATCCCCTCACAGGATAACTACTGTGCAATCCTTGAATAGATGTTCAGTTGTTTCCTGGCCAACCTGACATAATGCATTCTGAATTTTCTTCCATGCTAGGATGATTGTTTTCTTGGGAGAGAAGCAATTCCAAATACTTTGTAGGATCCTGCTTCTTCATTTGAGAATGCTGGTAGTGTTCCTTCATTGATATGTATGTAGGCTGCTTGAAACTGTATACCTGCCAGTTGTATTACCTTCAAATATGTAGCCATCTTGTCCTTGCTCCTGTGGTATTGTATCCTGCTAAAAACATATAAGATTAGTCCGGTCAAACAAACATCACATAGATTTCTCCTCCAGTATCATGCCCAGCTCCACCTTTAACCCTCCCAAATGCCAAGATCTAATATACTGGTTTCCTTATTTATGGCAACCCTATATAGTCTAGGATATCTATTTGCTAAAGAGACATTTTGGTGCCATTTGTCTTGCAAGAATCTTACTCCCTTACTACTTCCAAGCTTAATCTTGATGTTTTGACAAAAAAAACAGTCGTCAGTTAATGTGGCATATAGATCATTCCAATACCTAGAAGCATATGCTCTACCACATCTTCTTCCTCTCTGTCTTAGTGATTGTATCTCTGGTTTCTTTAACTCTCTTAGTTCACCTACAGATAATAAACTATCTACCCCGTATTTGGATTTCAGTATCACCATAGCAAGACTCTTGTCACCATTCAAAATTTTCTCCCATTTTCCGAACATTGCCATGTTGAAAGCACTAAGCCTACGTGCCCCCAAGATCTCCTCTTTTAATTGGTGTGAAAATCTTTTCCCAGGAGATCTAGCACATCTTTTTCTTATCAATGGTTCTACCCCAGAAGAAGGATCTTTGCAATCTAGTCAGTTGCTTGATGATAGAGATAAGGGCTTTGGAGAAGGAAAAGTAATGGGACAACAGAGCAGCTAATATTGAGTTTAGCATAACATGTTTACCCCCTGTGGACAGGTACTTGCGATCCCAAGAGTTTAGAGTTTTTATGAACTTCTCAATGACAAGTCTCCATGTCTACTGTTTTTTTGGATTAGCCCCCACTGGTAAGCCAAGGTACTTGTGATCCCTAAACATGTGTTATTCTTTATTATCCGAAATTTTAAAAATCATTAACTATGTGTTAATTATTAGTTCATTCTGAATATAGTAATTGTTAGAATTAGGATATGCTCATATTTTGTTTCCTAAATATAATAATTCCGCACATCATGTAAATTAGGATAGTTTTAGATTATATATTCTGAATATGTTAAGTGTTTATTATATTAGTTAATAAACTTTCAGATTTTGTTTCTGAAAATAATTATTAAATATGTGTTAATAATTTATTTAAGTAATTATGTTACCATAAATTTTGAAAATCAAAAGAAAATTCACAGTAACTGTGCTCGTGGGCGACTGTCTCGGACTGATTTTAAGAGGAACATTGTGACCCCACTAGATATCTGGACCCTCACAACAAATGACAAGTGTTGTCTAGGAGGCTGGTTTTTAAGTGGGACCTGGTGACCCCACCAGCTACATGTGTGCTTGATGAATCGGTTCAAGATCATATTCTAATTTATTTCAAAAAAAAATTATATTCAAAATTCTCTTTTAATTGCATGTTAAAAGAAACCGAATTGTTACACGTTAGCAATTAAATGTGCTAATTCATTTGGCTGTAAATACTCGTGTTTTTACCCTGAATTTGTTTCATTACGTGAAAATTAAATTTTATTAAAAGTTCCTGGTTATGTTGCATGTTATGATTATGAGATTAGCGAAATTTTTGAACGTGTTGCATGATCAAAATTTCTTTATAAATCTGATTTAAAATCGTGCCTAATGTCCTTATATTTTAAATATACTTATAGATATGGCATCCCCTAACATGATTAATGAGCTCTCTTCCAACGATAAGTTTGATGGAATGAACTATAACAACTAGCACAAGAAGATTCAATATCTCCTGAACGATAAAGATGTCATAGAGTACACTACTACCACTATGATAGGACCCGATAATCCAAGTGAAATCTATGATGCATGGGCCAACAAGGATCGTTGTGCTCGCTATACTATGCTGTACTGCATGCACGACAACCTGATTGGACAATTCAAAGTGCACCCCACGGCCTAGGCCATATCGGATGCCCTTAAGGCTGCATACGGCCAAACTTCCGCTACAAGGCTTCGTACCCTGCATCTGAACTTGCTGTAGTATAAGATCGATTTGAGTCAACCTGTACTCGAACATATTAGCATCATGATTGCGATGTTGCGCGACCTTAATGCTAGTGGGATAGATATTTCTGAGTACGAGCACGTCAATAATGTGATTCGTTCACTACCTGATGATAGAGAAGATAGTTGATGGACTCCATTTAAGACTCTAATGTCCCATGATGTGAGCATCAAGACCTTGTCTAATATAGCTAAGCACCTACAACTCGAGGATGAACGCTTGAGAGTTTACGGAACCTCTTCCAGCGTTTATACTTATCAAGGGGGAAACCCTAAGAGGAACGAAATCTAGCAAGCTAGCTAAGAAACCTCAGAAGCCCGCTCCCAATAGGAATATCACTAAGCAACCAAAGGCTCAAGGCCCAAAAAACATGGTACGTGTGAAGTGCTACAACTGTGGGAATAAATGACACTTCTCTCGGGATTGTTTTGAGCCCAAGAAGGTACCTTACTCTCCCAGTAACCCCAAATTATGCGTATGATCTCATGCATTAGTTGCTAATTTATTTCCTAAATGAATTAATTCAGGAGCGAGCCAACACATAGTAAACGAACAAACTGGATTTGTCGAGTTTCATCGCTAAGCGTTACTATGGGGAATGACAGTGAAGAATATGTCATTGGCGTTGACACCTATAAACTCCAGCTCCGTAGAGAAAACACTACTATTGCACGACACAATCTATGTGCCAGGAGTTAGACATTTCTTAGTTTCAGTAGTTTCCTTGTTGCAACTTGGTTTTTTCATTTAAGTTTTGTCCTATATGATTGAATATTGAGTACTATGACGATGTGTTTGGTCACGGCTCATATAAACATGAATTTTTTGTTTTTAACTTGGATGATATTTATGATAATATTAATAGTTCATCTCTTGCCTTAGATTCCAATATAGATCATGTTTCTGAATTTGTTAAGTGGCATGCTAGACTTGGTCATATTGGCCAATATCGGTTAAATAGGCTTGCTAAGGAATTTCTATTAAATCAACTCACTAAGGCTAAGTTGCATCTGTGTGAGCCTTGCTTAGCTGCCAATGCCCACAAGAAACCTTTCAACAAGGCTTCTAGAGCTTCAAATCCCCTGGATTTAATCCATTCCGAGATTTGCAGACCCATGAATGTGAAAGCACATCATGGGGCTTCTTACTTTATCACCTACATATATGAATACTCGCATATTGGACACGTGTATCTGTTGTCTCATCGTTACGAAACACTTGATGTGTTCAAACGCTATGTAGAAGAAGTAGAGAACCAGTTGGAGCAAAAAGTTAAGATTTTTTGTACCAACTGCGGTCCGAATACCTTTATAATATGCTCAAAGGGTATTGTAATGAAAAGATCATAATAAGACAACTTATAATTCTTTATACTCCACAACAAAATGGTGTTGCGAAACGTAGGAATCGCACATTGCTTGATATGGTTAGGTCAATGATGGCGCAAGCCACCTACCTATTCACTTTTTAGGAGATGTGTTGCTCATGGTAACATGCATGCTCAATAGAGTACCAAGTAAGAGTGCGTCCACCACTCCATATGAGTTGTGGAATGGAAAAAACCTATTTGGGACCATATACGACCATGGTGTTTGGCGGGCTACATGCGCAACCCAATACATCAACATGGAAAACTTGGTCCAAGAGCAACCAAGAGGGTGTTCATTCGGTAGCCTGAGCATTCCAAAGGATATGTGAAGTTCGGCGAACATCGGAGGCATGACTGAAATAGACAGTCGAAATATCGAATTTGTAGAGGATTAGTTCCCAACTATAGGTGAAGTAAAGCGGGATAATCAATTGTATGAGTTGAAACGAGACTTGCCACTATCTCTTAGTGAGGGGGAGAGTATGTCTCAATAATTCACCCAGAATAGTGCAATCTCATCTATTCAAGGTGGAAACTTGTCAAACAATGAGGATCAACATGAAAGAGAGGTAAGTCTTCGACCTTTCATGCCTAGGAACGAGATTGGTTCTCAAAAACCTAGACCATGACGATGTGACTATGAGCCCCACAAACCAAAGGGTTAGTGGGAGTGGCCCATCTCACACCACCAGCCCTACAAGCCAAAGGACCAGTGGGAGTAGATCACTCAACCAGACAAGTACGAGATCCTGAACTCCAAAGGAGTGAACACAAAAGAATTTTCCGATGATACTTTCAGATCGAGAAAAATGTATTCTTTTGTGTTGCTTTGGAAATAGTGTTAGTTTAGTGTGACCTAGAGCATTGTGCTCTTGTTAGTTTCATGTATATTGGATGACTAAAATCATCTTGTTCCTTGAGTTTTCGATATGTATATTATGGAT
>JAOWBN010241510.1:0-23856 GCA_028565015.1 Pinguicula moranensis
AGAGATGCAGATTGACCAGATGGAAGGCAATAATTACACTGGTAATGACCTACAATGGGCGAGACTAGATGAGCATTATCGGGGTAGGAGCAGTGGATCATATAAAGGATTAACCAAATGGCAGTCAAGAGTCAGGTCTAGCAGAAGTAGCTATTCAGATCACATGTTCATCCACCTATTGAGCCAATCATAGCAGGGAGTCGCTCCATCCTTACCCTGAACATAATTTTGTTCACTTCGTCTTGAGCTATCCCACTTTGATTCCCTTCAAGCTTTTACATTTTATATAGAGGAATATCTGGTTATGGGTGAGGGCCAAAAGAAATCCTAATTAATTTCCTTCCAGCTTCAATGATTGGATATTATTGATGTAAAAGAGAGTAGGATCCTAGAACTTGAGACCTTATGCCCGAGCACAATGTCTTCCTTAACCATAAAATTACATTTCTCCCAATTAAAGAGAAGGCCTGTATCCTCACATGGGGCTAATACATTTTAGAGTTTTTTTGAGCAATTATCAAATGAAGATCCTACAACTGAGAAATCATCCATGAATACTTCAATATTATTTTCTACCATGTCTGAAAATATTGACATCATGCACCGCTGAAAAGTGGCTGGAGCGTTACATTATCCGAAGGGTATGCGTATGAGAGCAAATCTACCATAGGAACATCTGAAAGTGGTTTTCTCCTAATATTCAGGTGCGATGATTATATCTCGAGTATCCGTACAGATAGCAATAAAACTCATGTCCTTCAAGCCTTTCTAGCATCTGATCAATGAAAGGGAGTGGGTAATGATCCTTCCACGTAGCTTTGTTCAATACTCTATAGTCCATTTAGATTCTCCATCCCGTGACAGTTCTTTTTGCAATGAGTTCATTTCTTTCATTGCCCTCCATAGTCATTCCTCCCTTCTTTGGTATACATTGTACAGGACTTGTACAACTATTGCCTGAGATTGGGTATACCACCCTAGCGTCTAGTCATTTCATCATTACCTTTCAAACTAGCTCTTTCATGGTGGGGGTTCAACCGTTGCTTTACATCAATGGACGTTTTACTCCCTTCTTCTAAAAGGATCCTGTGCATATACTGATGGGATGATTCCCTTAATATCATCTAGAGTCCACCCAATGGTGCCCTTATGCATCTCCAGTACGCATAGTATTCTCTCCTCTTCCTCTGAAGTTAGTGTACTAGAAATAATTACTGGAAGAGAGCAATCTGTTCCCAATAAAGCATACTTAAGATGTTATGGTAATGGCTTTGACTCAAGGCTAGGATCTTTCTCAAGGGACCTTGACTGGGGTTTAGGTTTCTCTAAAAAAATTTCAACATGATACATACTCTAGGGTTCACTAGCTTCCAGCCATTGTGTATATTCTTTTTCAAATGGTTCCTCCAATATTACTATACATGAGGTAGTTTTTTAGTGCATCCCTTTGGTACACATATCCTGCCAGTGGCATGTGGTCAGTTGAATCAATACTTGATCAATTTGCTTGACATTTAGGGTGCTTTAATACCTTAACGCATTGAATTTTACTTATTCCCCTTGAACTCTGAGTATCAATTCGTCACCTTGATGTAAAGATATTGTTGTTAAAGTGAACCTAGGTACGAGCTACAAGATGATCAGATCTTTGAACATAACTGATGAAGACGTTCGAAACCCAAAATGCATTTGGAAATCCAAAAGAGTCCTAATTCCCGAAGGAGCCCTAACCCCCAAGGGAGTCCTATTTCAACAAGGAATCCTAACCTCGGAGGGAGTCCTAGCTCAACAAGGAGTTCTAACTCGACAAGGAATCCCATTTCAATAATGAGTCCTAATCCACCAAGGAGTACTAGACAAGCAAGGAGTCTAAATTTGATGATCTAAGAAGCTTGGTCTAGAGGAGACCACGACCCATTATGCTTAGTGGGCCCATGTCCCACCTAAAATGGCCAAGCCCATTAAAATCCAAGTCATGGCCCAAGAAACAAGCCCAAATGAAGAATGTACATTTTTGGTGGTTTATGGAGTCCAATGACAAGTGGAAACAAGACCAAGTCCAAGGATTCAATGGATAAGGAAGTTTTTCCTAAAAAATTATCCTAAAGGATTCTTTCCTAATCTAAAGACACTTTTTCCTTATCCAAATCTCTAGATTAGGTTGTTAGTTGATTAGCACTTCTCTAGACTAGTTTCTTTTCTGTCCAAATTAGATACTTTCCTATTAATTAGGACATGTTTTTAAGGATAGTAGGAGTCTACAAGTCGTGCCCCTACCTCTATATAAAGGGGACAACACCCACATGTAATACACATTTGATTTTTGAGTTTTATGAGAGATTGTATTCGCTTTGGTTTTAAACCTTCTTCAATTTATCTTTTCTCTTTTGAGTTAAGTGGCATCGTATTCTTGGACTTATCATTCGATTTTTGGTTGGTAATTCAATACTTTAAGGGTGTTGTTTGTGCCATTTTCTTACAAAAATCGTGACTTTTGTTGATTGGACACAAGGTGTTCTTCAGGCGTTAGAAACAACAAAATCGTCCATTTTCTTTCTTGAAATATCAATCTAGTTGTGGAGCATTGTCACAAGTTTGGTAAGGATTCATACCATTTGGTATCAAAGCGAGGTTTAGGACATTTTTGCCCTATCAATCTACATCCAGGTTGCTTAGCTCATTATAGCTTCGAGGCCAAAATTTGTTTGATATTCTATCCTTACTTTTCAATTTTTGTCTTCAATTTTCAAATTGTAACCTTGCTAGGGTCAATTTAAAAAAAAAAGGTAATTACAAGACTCTAAAAATAGCGCTTCATCTACATTGATACAATCAGCAAGAGATCTATTCCAATTGAGTTATTTGAATTTTTAGTCATGAGTTGAGTTTTCCCATACTCAAAATTGAGACATACACATTCAAGTTTTGGTACTCTTCAATAATTCTCAACCGTGAATAAAGTTCCAATCATTCTACGATTGTTGTTTGGCTTGATAAGAGATTTGAGTTGAAGTTGGCTAAAACAATACTGAAAATACTTAGAGAAAAAAAGTAGAGTGGTGAGGTTCAAGAGAAGGTAAAAGCCTAATTGAGTGATACACGAGTATTTGAGTGAACATCTTTGAGTGCATACATGTGAGGGAGTCGTGAGTATTTTTACTAACCTTTTCTGTTCACGTACAACATGTCTCAAAGAGACAAAACCGTGTCTAGATCACATAAAGATGATGACCCTTATAGAATCCTCCAGGATGAGGTACTAAAACTGGAAGCAAGTTATGTGAGAGAGGCGTGCATGATGGACGAAATCGAAAGTCGAATCCTGAAGGGACCACCTAAGGCACGAAAGGGACCTCCATGGGAAAATACCTTGCCAATGGACGTTCCAAAGAAGGTTGAAACAACTAATGTTACTTCTTTTGGTAATTCTACATCTTCTAGAATTTGTGCTCGTGATAATAAGTGTACTACATGCCTGGGATATGGACACACCTTCATTCAATGTCCAAACGGTAAGGAGATAGTGGTGGACGTTCAAAAGAAGCCTAGGAGAAATAAGAGCACCATTAGTGCAACACCACAATCAAACAAGGTAACATCATCCTAGATTATTTGTGAAATTCAGCAAGAAAAGATGCAAATCATTGAAGCAACAAACGTTCTTGAGGTAAAAAGCATTGATGTCATACCACAAATGAGGGATGTACCACCTCTTGAAAGTTTTTGTAATATTCAATTAGAGGATGTGGAAATTATAAAAGTTGAGCACGATCTCAATGTGCAAAGCATCAATTTTGAAATTGTAATAGTTATTGAAAGTCCAGAAAAAGAAAGAGAGATTAAGATGATGAGAGAAAAAGAAAGAGAAATTGAAAATATGAGAGAAAAAGAAAAAGAGATTGGGAGGATGAGAGAAAAGGAAAGAGAGATTGAAAATATGAGAGAAAAAGAGGCATTGAGAAAAAAATTGAGTGAAAAAGTAAGTTGTGTGAAAAAAGTGAGGAAAAACAGATGAGAGAAAGAATGACATACTTATGGCCCGAAAGAGTGAGAATAAAATATTGTTGATTCCTTTTGAACCTATGATTGCATATATATACAAAGAGGCTTTGTTATCTACTAACAAACTTGTTGGTACTGCACCGAGAAAAATTATTTCTTTAGTACAGGAATCTGGGAAGCCTTGCATTTTACTGTCCATCCAAGAGAATGAGCTTATTGAGTTCGTGATTGAAAACTTTGATTAAGACCATGGTGTGCATAGAACCAAACACGAGGTAATCAAAGCACTTTAGATGCAAGAAGATGGTTTGTTTGAGAAGAGGCAAGTGTGTGAATGCATGAAACTATGTGCAAATCTAGGTAAGGAAGCTAAGGTGAATGGTCCATTGTCCCTAAGGTATTATTCACGTTCCTTCTTAGATACCGCATTACTTGATTATTAATTCTTTAAAGATTGCTATGCTCAAAGTTTTGATTTTGGTAATGTATTAGATGCACATGGATATCTGGTGTTTTGTGATTACTTTAGAGACTTCTTATATTTGCCTAAGCAGTTATTGCATGAGTTATTTTCCTTTGCAGATACACAATTAACTGATTTTGAATACATCAAATATGGTTATGCTCAGGGATTGATTTTGAAGATGCACGTATGTTGTTTGATAAGCTTCTTTTTAGGGAACATGCACTGGATGAATCTATTTGTCCATCACTAATTTCTACATTGAATGTGCATATCAATTCTTTTGTACAAATGAATACACGTGCTTTTGAGAATGAAATTGAGTCGTTTGCTCAAAATTCAGATTGTTTTGATTTGTTTGATGCATGCAAAAGAATGACAATTAAGAGGCATCATAGATTTTGGTTTCATGTGAATGAATTACATGTGCCAAAACTTTCAAAGTGTGAACTATTTTTCATGATTCATACTAAATTTCTTAGTTGTGATTACATCAGTAAAGTAGATTGCCATGATCTTGAGATTAAGAATATACTTGCATGTGATGAATTCCATTATGGTACATTCTTGTTGCTTGAAGTACATGGCGAATGTTTGATCGAACATGTTGAGGTAGTCACAATGTTAGGAATTGAGCCAGATCATTGCATTATATATCTTTTGATATTTGTTGGTAAATCACGCATGTTTGAATTATTCTTTAATGAATTTGGATTGCATGACATACCATGGATTATTGCCTAGAAGCAGGCACATTGTTCGGATACTTCTTGAAAAAATGTAGGAATTGATTCAATATTTTTTTACTTCTTGTGTGCTATATATTGCAACTAAGTTGTCATTAACTGAATTTACTTTTGGGTTCAAGACATTGTTGCAAGTGGAGTTAACTTTTTTTTTTATCCTTGAGAGTATTTGTGGGCTGAGGTTGCAAAGAGAAGGCAAAGCTCTTTCATGACAAGAGGCAAATGATCAATAAAAGAAGCACGCTACATTTTGTTTGTCAACCTAACATGAGATTCAAGAGGATAACGTTTGAAATGGGAAATGGGATGTTCTATCACTGGAATCATGTTAAAAGGCCTTCAAGTGTAAATCAAGCTTTGAAGATGTTCTCTTCAAAGCTTGATTTACAAAGTAAGTATAGGGATCACATGAGTTTTAATAGTACTGGATTTGAGGAAAAATTCTTTTCAAGCGAGGGAGTATGAAGTAAACCAAGGTACGAGCTACCAGATGATCAATCTTTGAACATGGCCGATGAAGATGTTCAAGGCCCAAAACGCATTTGGAGGGTTGCATGGCGAATCCAAAATAGTCCTAATCCCCGAAGGAGCCCTAATACCAGAGTGTGTCCTATTCCAACAAGGAGTTCTAACCCCGGAGGGAGTCCTAGATCAACAAGGAGTTCTAACTCGACAAGGAATCCCATTTCAATAATGAGTCCTAATCCACCAAGGAGTCCTAATCCAAGTCATGGCCCAAGAAGCTTGGCCAAGAGGAGACCACGAACCATTTATGCTTAGTAGGCCCCATGTCCCACCTGAAAAGGCCAGACCCATTACCAAAATCTAAGTCATGGCCTAAGAAACAAGCCCAAATGAACAGTGCACGTTTTTGGTGGTTTGTGGAGTCCAAGGATTTAATGGATAAGGGAGTTTCTCCCAAAAAATATCTAGAAGGATTCCTTCCTTATCCGAAGACACTTTTTCGTTATCCAAATCTTTAGATTAGGTTGTTACTTAATTAACACTTATCTAGACTAGTTTCTTTCCTATCAAAATTAAATTCTTTCGTATAATTAGGACATGTTTTAAAGGATATTAGGAGTCTAAAAGTCGTGCCCTTACCTCTATGTAAAGGGGACAACACCCTAATTGTAACACAATTGGTTTTCGAGTTTTATGAGAGTCTGTATTATCTTTTGGTTTTAAACCTTCTTCGATTTATCTTTTATCTTTTGAGTTAAGTGACATTGTGTTCTAGGACTTATCATTCGATTATGGATTGGTAATTCAATACCGTCAGGGGGTTGTTTGTGCCATCTTTTATTCTTACAAAATTGTGACATTAGTTGGTTGGACACAAGGTGCTCTTCAGTTGTTAGAAACAATAAAATCTCCCCGTTTCCTTTGAAATATCGATCTAGTTGTGGAGTCTTGTCACAAGTTCGGCAATGATTCATATTAGTTGTGGATTGAGCTTCTACCAATCCTAGTTTCTGAAAAATGGACAAAGGCATTATATTAATAAACCAAACATAGCCAGTATATTCCGCATTTAGGCAGGGTCTGGGGAGGGTGAGATGTACGCAATCATACATTGGCCTCTAAAAAAAGATCAAGTGACTGTTTTTGTGAAGACCCCCGGCTTATCGAACACTTAAGGCATTATATTAATACTAGCACCTAAATCACATAAATCTCTATCAAAAGTGAAGCTGCAAATAGAGCAGAGAATAGTGAAAATCCCTGAATTGTTTTTAGTTTTTTGGGCAACTTCTTTTGTATGATGGCATTGCATTCTTCCGTAAGAGCCACAATCTCATAATTTTTGAACTTGCGTTTGTGTGAGAGAGTATCTTTTATGAATTTAACATAACATAGCATCTGCTCGAGTACTTTTGCAAAAGAATATTAATGTGAAATTTATTGAATACTTCAAGAAATTTATGGAGCTGTTTATCTTGTTTTCCTTGCTTCAGCCTTTGAGGAAAACAGATTTTGTGTCCACTGTTCAACTTCTCGTTGAGGATGGCCTCTTCTTGCTTTTTTTCAACCTTCCTAAAGGCAGGTGCCTATTGTGTATCTCTCTTTCAACCTCCTTTCCACTTCTTAATGTGATAGCTTTGCATTGCTCCTTCAGATTCACCTTTGTGGTGCTAGGAAGCGTACCTTGCAGTCGTTGAGACTGTTTAGCTAGTTTCCCAACTTGTGATTCTAATATCCTTATGCACATTGCATGATCCTCTAAGCTTAATCTGGTTTCCTGCATAAAACCATTTGAGGCAATAGATAGCTGTCCTATCAAGTCTGCATTAGTCTTTTTGGTTGCGGCCAAATGGTTTAGCACTTCTTCTTTGTCAGGACTTGTGTATGTAGGTTTTTGTCCTTGGGTTTGAAATTGTGAAGAGTTTTATCCTGTGGGGCTGGGGACATGCTAATTGTTTCTCCTAGAGAAATTTGCATGGTCATTCCTTTTGCGATTGAAATTGCTTCTCACAAAATTGTTTGAGTACTGTGGTTGCCAATGTAATTCAGTTGTTCCATAGGAACATTATCCATTGAAGTCTTGTCCTAACACAAATCAGAGAGGCGTCCCCCTCTACAAATTTCACAAAATGGTTGATGCACCATCATAACAGCCTTTGCCGTTGTGTTGTGGGATACCTAGTTTTCCATTTGTATCTTCATAGCATGCATAGCTACTGCCAATGCATCCATCTTGTCAACGTTATACTTCCAAGCTGTTTTCCTATGATAATCTCTTTCGTTCGGCCACCTTTAACAATTTTGAGCCATCAATTTCGGCAAGGTATATGACTCATTATAAGATTTCTTCATGAAAGTACCATTGGCCGCAACATCAATTTCTCTCCGTGTTGTGCTTTCCAGTCCATTATAAAATGCTTGAACATTCCTCCAATGAGGTAGTCCATGCTTAGGGCAGCTCTTCAATAAGTGCTTGAATCTCTTACAGGCTTCATATAGAGTTTTTGAATCCTTCTGCGTGAATGAAGTAATTTCACTCAAAATCCTCGCAGTCATGAATGGTGGAAAGAATTGTATCATAATTTTTTTTTGCAATTCCCTGTGTGAATTGAATCATATGGTAGTGACTGAAGCCATTTTTTTTTTATAAGCCAAATTCAGTGAAAGAAATAGGACAAAGACAAAATAAAAATACAAAGTACAAAGAACTTTTGTTCCTGCTAGAAGGTGTCAACTAGCAATATCTTTGAGATTGAGCTAACTCTCATGTCTTTCCTTCGCCATCATCCCCTATGATATAACTAAGGATAATCTGGTACATGGCTCACCTAGCATTATAGTAGATCACAAAGTATCTCAACATTCAGATCATCGCCATCATCGCTCTTCACCAAACATAATGTCATGACTGTTGCATTGTAAATCTCCCATTGTAGGAAAATTGACACACAGCTCGGCTATGTTTGGTGAGCTATCCCTGTAATGGGTGAGGTAATACTCCAGCAGACACACATATAAGTTCAAACCCAAAAACATGAGTAGAGAACCTATTAAGCAGTAAAAAAGTTCTTTCTACCATGAGCTCCATGTATTCTAGTGGCTCTAGTTCTAACTCGTCCTTTGTTGTTGTGTTCATATGTGTTTATGCAATGTTGATGCACTTTACAGATTCATATTCCTTGCAGCAAATTTTTGGTAACAAATTATTTTTGCTCATGCTGATTTTTGTCACGGATTGTTGTTGTTTCTGATAACAACTTCATATGTGTTCTCAACTGCCCTTCCTTCATGTGGGTTTGTTGATCATTTGTTGTTCCATCACTTGAATTATGGCTGTCCGCCTGTACAACATAAATCTTCTGCCATTGGTGCTTGTGTGCTTGTGCTGTAGTTTTTCAAGCATAATAACACTGTATTCTTTATTTTAGTTTCACTTTCATGCATGTTACTAGATGAATCAATCAGTCTTTCAATGAATAAGGAAAGGCAGCAACACTCAAGTGTGCTTTCATCCACATCCAGGTATTTTCCTGCACAATCTGTGCGGTTCGGTTTGCTTATGGCTCCGTTCCTAGAAAGTTGGCTTGATTTATGGCTTTCTAGGTTTGCCACATCATTGCTAGCCAATGGCTGTCCAAGCTTTTGGTGCAACTTGAGATGGTTTGCTAATGATGTACAATGGTAGCCTTGGGGCTCCGTTCACATCCTCAGCAGGTAGGCCACTTTCTTTAAGCCAGCTATTGATTAGCTCCCATACCTGTATTATTAACTTGCATTCATGAAACACATGCTCCACTATTTATTGCTTAGTTTTCCACAGGAAGAAAAGAATCTCTCTATCTTCAGGAATAACATGTCTATCCTATAAACTTTCTTTGGTTGGCAAGGCATTCTATAGTAATTTCAAGGCATGGATACTAACCTTTTTTGGAACTGCGTTGTTCCAAACTAGTTGCAGTTCCTTTGCTACCTCCTCAGGGAACGGTTGTGCAATGGCATACCTGATTTGGTGATATGCCTCCTTTACCATGTATTCTCCATATGTGCTCCCCTGAAATGTATAAGTGTCCTTTCCTTACTGTTGAGGCGCCAGATCCTTACTGTTGCCTTCCTATTTACCAGAATCAGCCACACTTATCTCCTTATCTCTGGCTGTGCAGTAGAGTAATGGATATCTGTCAACTAAGGTCATATTGCCAGTCCACTTGCCCAACCATAATCATACTCCATCACCTGATCCCATGTTGATCTTCATAGTCTGCTGGAACCAAGGAGCACTTAGGGTATCTTGTATACTATTCCGCCACTTAGAAGCATAAGCTCTCTCCCTTCTTCTACACCTTCAGTTATCGTCCTAAGCTGCTGATTCTGTAAGTTCCTTTAGATTCCCCATTGCTAGTACACCTTGATCTCAATATGTTTATAAGCAAGCTTTTTTCACCCCTGAGAATTCTATCATCCCGTTTTCCAATTAGCACCTCATTGAAAGCCACTAGCTATCTCACTCCCATGCCCCCCCTTATCTGTAAGTTCTGTGATCTTTTCCCAAACCACCCAAGACTTCTTCTTTGTTTCCTGGGTGCTTCCCCAGAAGAAGGAAATATGCCTCCTGATCAACTGTTTAATCACAACATTGGGAGCTCTGTAGAGGCTAAAATAGTGAGATGGTAATGCATTCATCACAAAATTTAAGATCACAAATTTTCCTCCCATGGAGATGTGCTTATGCTTCCAATTTGCCAGCCGCTTGTCACATTTCTCCATCATTGGCTTCCATGTGAGTGATTTTCCAAGGTTTGCACCTAATGGCAGGCCTAGGTATTTAAATGATAGGCCACCAACTCTGCATCCCATGTACAAAGCCATTTCCTCAATAGTGTGATGTAGGATGTTGAGTTTATTTAGATGGCTCTTGTGGTAGTTGATCCAAAGTCTTAATACTAATTCAAAGTTTCTTAAGATAGCTTTCCAAATTTTGACTGTCTGCCATGATCCTTTCCCAAACAACACCGTGTCATCTGCAAATTGAAGGTGTGAGATAGCTATGCTCTGCCTCCCACTTTCACTGCTTTGAACAGTTTTAACTTTCTAGCTTTATTAATCATGTTGGATAGTCCTTGTGCTGCTATGATGAACAAGAAAGGTGATATAGGATCATCTTTCCTTAGCCCCCATGTAGGATAGAATTCCTTTGTTGGACTTTCATTCATCAGAATAGATGCAGAGGAAGATTCCAGGAGCTCTTTGATTCACTAGTTCCAGCAGGGGGAAACTCCATCTTCTTCATCACATCCATCAAGTAATCCAAGTTCAAGGAAGCCTTCTCAAAGTCAACTTTGAAGATTAGAGTCTGTTTTTTGAGTTTTTTGGTTTCATCCACCACCTCATTTGCAATGACTACCCCATCTAACAACTTCTTCCTTTCACATAGGCCATCAGATTTTTAGAAATTATTTCCTCCATGATACCACTTATTCTTATTGCAAGCACTTTTTTGATGATCTTTGGCATACTCCCAATAAGAGTAAGGTGTGAAATCCTGGACCTCCAATGGTTCCTCATTTTTAGCAATCAAAGAAATAAACGCAGCATTGCTCCCCCTGGATAGTTTACTATTCCTGTAAAACTCAGTCATCATTTGGATAATATCACCCTTCATCAATGATAGTAAATGTTTAATAAATCAAAAATTTATCCCATCCAGCCCCAAACTCTCTTGTTCCCACAACACTTAATGGCATCAATTATTTCCTGTTCTGAGAATGGCAGGTTTAGTTGCTTCTTAGAGTGCACAGATAAAACCTTAAAGCTCATATTTGCCACTATGGGTTGGCTCCTCATTGTTTCAATGAATCTGATGGCAAAATGCTTCCTGAAATATTCTTTTACCAGTTCAGGATCCTCCAACCAAACACCATTTTCCCATTCTCCACTAATCCTTTTCTTGTTTATGTTGATACACCTATGAAAGAAGGATGTGTTGGCGTACCCTTGTTGTACCCAGTCCACACTATTCAGATTTTCAGTTATATTTTCCATCTTACCTCTAAGTTCTTCCAGATCCAGTTGGTTGATTATACTATCACTAACTACTGTCTCATGCTCCACCTGTAGTTCTAGCCCACTTAGTTTGTTTAGCAACTTTTATTGCTCTTGTATTAAGTCTCTAGGCGCCTGTTTGTTCCATTCCTTGGTACCAGACTTCACAGCCTTTAGCTTTTTCTTAATTCTTTGACTCGCATAACCTATTAATCCTTGACTCTTCCATCTGTTTTCGACCAACACATAGTATTCCTACATATGGAGCCATATATCTAGTACTTTCAATGGCTTTGGTCCCCAGTCCTGAACCTTATGATTCAAGTTAACTGGACAATTATATTATTCATCCTTGTCTTGTTCAATTTTGGTCCAGGCTTTGTCCTGTCCTTTCCATTTTTTGTTAACTAGAAACCTATCCAACCTGCTCATGACTCTTAGGATTATATACCATGTGAACCTTCTTCTAAGTCATCCTTAAGTCTTGCAGTTCCATATCACTCACAAAGTTCCTGAATAGGATGATTTCCTATTCATTGGAATATGGTGCAATTCCTTTCCTTTCATTCCTATGTAGTATTGAATTGAAGTCACCCATGAGACACCACTTCTTCCGTTTCAATCTGGGGTCCAAATAGTGCTGGATCCCAGATCATCCGTTTCAATCTCATCCTTCTGCCAGTTCTCCCGGCAGTGTGGAATCCCACTACTTCCATTATAAGCAAGGAGCATAACTTTTTGTCACTCTCTACTACCATTGTCTAGTTCACAAGTTCCTTACTATCCACCTCCAGCAACATCTGTGCAACATCCAAATGGGTTCTGCTCTTGGTAGCCTCATCAATTTTTACAAACACACCAAGCTGGATATCAATTGCCCTAAATGTACCATCATTCCACACATGTATTTGCAGTTCATATATCTTAATAAAACATAACCTATTAGACACTGTGTTATGGCTCTCTGTCACAAACCAAGGTGATAGGTCCGTGATCCAGTTATTAAGTCATACACGGTATTTAAACAGGAGATTTACTAGGTCACATCGCTCCTTTTCCAAGAGTAGGACATAACCAGTCCCCATTAGACTTAGGTTGACCAATATATATCCAACCATCTTCAGAGCAAGCTGTAGGTTACGCCATTCATCCTTAAATTTAATCTTACACACATAGCTACTAGAAAACCATTGAGTGTCTTACATTGATGTACTGAACAACAATTTCACCTCCTGCCTTTATACCTTGTCTTCTCTACTATTACTACATGTGGAACAACAATTATTTTCTTCTCCTACCGTCTCAGGTGAAAAAATTTCCAGTATTTTCCTTGCAACAATTGTGTCCTTCTCCCATTATAGGCATCCGTTCCTGAGTTCTTGGCATCATATGTTGATCAAACATCCGTGTTTGATTATTTTTCAACTGCGCACAGTTAGCATGATGATATGAATCCTTATCAAACTTGTGACAAGACTCCATAACTAGATCGATATTTCAAGAAAGAAAAGGAACGATTTTGTTGTTCCTAATGCCTGAAGAATACCTTGTGTCCAACCAACAAAAGTCATGATTTTTGTAAGAATAAAAGATGCAAAAACAACCCCCTAAAGGTATTGAATTACCAAACAAGGACTGAATGATAAGTCCCAAAACATGATGCCACTTAACTCATAAGAGAAAAGATAAATCGAAAAAGGTTTAAAACCAAAAGAGAATACCAAGTCTCATAAAACTCGAAAATCATTTGTGTCTTACAATGAGGGTGTTTTTCCCTTTAATAGAGGTAGTGGTACGACTTTTAGACTCCTAATATCCTTAAGAACATGTCCTAATTAATAGAAAAAATCTAATTTGGATAGGAAAGAAACTAGTCTAGATAAGTACTAATTAAGTAACAATCTTATCTAAAGATTTGGATAAAGAAAAAGATATTTTGGATAATCTTTGAGAAGGAATTTTTCCTTATCCACTTTGATATTGTCTCATCCTTGACCTAGTCATGTCCAAAGCCAATTTTTGTTGGGCCCCATTTGGATGACGCGCTTTCAATAAGTATGAATGGGTTGTGGCCTTCCCTAACCCAAGCTTCTTGGATCATCAAATTCAAGGCCTTTTTGAATTTCTTGGCTTTTATGCGTGTAATTTGTCCTTCATGAAGGCTTAATGGATCACACCCTTTAGGGCCCTTCTCACCATCATTGGGACCTCAATGGGGCTCCATTTGCGCATCCTATTGGTCCATGCCATTAGTAGGTTGGGGTGCTACTTGGGTTGCATCACATGAAGCCTATAAGAACCTCGCCAGATGTTGTTTAGCTGGATTGAGAGCATCTTCACATCCTCAACATTCTCAAACTCTACAAAACCCAAAGTGCATCATCCACCATTACTCATCTTCCAGCCACTGAGTGTTCCCTTACTTTTACTTATTTGCAAAAGATGCTCTCGAGCCGTTCTTGGGATCAATTGGATGGAAAATTAGTAAAGAAGAAGTTCTGGTTTCCTTTCAATGTTCATGCTTTCTGCCCTGTGTTCTCTGGCAGTACTATTTGGGGGCCAAGTTGTTGATGCACTGGCACAGGATTCTGACATCCTGTTACTGCCTCCATGTAGGAAATGGTGGATGAGCCATACCTAGGGGTCTGTACAACCATCTGACCAGCCTTGATAGATAATTGCATCGTCTTTCGTTCTTGCTGTGGTGGTATTCGCCACACAATCTTCATGCTCCTACTATCTACGCTTTTTTTTTGTTATTTCCATCTGAACAGGTAAGGGACCTCCTCGGGAGTAGGATAGTCCCAAGGAGAGAAGGTGGTACTCCGATTGTTTCTCAGCAGCTAGGGGACGACGGTGCTACATCCTGGTTGAGTGTCCGTAGGTTAGTGAAGGAGGAGGTACTACGGCAGAAAACTATACGAAGAGTGTTTTCAAACTATTGAAGCCATGTCCTTGCTTTGTATTTTTTGAAAAATGGGAAAGTGTGAGACGGATAGCTTCCTGGGTCACTCCAGAGTACTTCAAGGTGTCATAAATTTTAACGAATGCTCTCACCTAAATATGGATCATCTATAGTAGAGCCACCATAAGTTGAGTATTGTTGCAGTAGTTGAATGATTGCTGGCCTTGGCTCAAAGTTATTAGTTTGGATGGCAGGTCTTCTAATAGATGGTGCTTCTTCCTGAGCTTGAGGTAAATCAAATTCTTCCATAGGCCTATCATCCCCACCTGGTACCTCAGCTACAATCACCTCGTCATCTTGGTTTTCCATGTTTCTATAATGGCTTTGTGCCTCTCTTTTTTCTCTTTTTCGTGCTCTAGCGGTTCTGTCAGTCTCCAAATCTCCCAAATTTGATTTTTTCACCACCATATGGGTTCATCTACACCCTGCACAAGAACGATTAGAAGGTAAGGTGTAGAAAACAAACGTCCAATCTAACTGCTAACTCAATTAATGTTGATATTATCTAAACTAACAATCCCCAGTTACAACACCGAAAACTTGTGTTAATTTGGTAACTGAGCCTCAGTGAAGATTGCAAGTGTGCGAGCAACAACAACTAATAAAATGATAAAGTCGAGTAATGAACCATGAGAAGCAAATAAGCACCAACTATAGCTTATTTGCATGCAATTTGGACAAACAACAATTTAGGTTGAGTCCACATTAATTTCCAGCAGATGAAAGAAAATTAAATTAAGTAATTTTTTTGGGTATTTTTCAATTGTTTAACTAACTGAAATTAAAGGATAACTTCTTCGTTGTATATCTAGAGAATTGACTTCACCTCTACGTGCATACATATGAGAATGGTTAATCAGTTTGTTTATTAGATTTGTCAACCTAGTTGTTCACAGGATTTTTCCCTACAATAACTTCTCTAAGGAATTAGCCGTCTCATGTAGTGCTGCAAGTACTCATCTCTCGAATCTCACACCTAACATACCGAGATGTACTATCTTACGAAGTCCTCTCTCGACACAATCATGCTCCTCTCTCAAATCTTGCACAACCTGTCAATGGGCATTTGCCTCATGAAATCCACTCACACGGGCAACGTGCCCATGAAAGCTCATCTCTTGAATTTTGTATTCTTAAGGCTCGATATTTTTTTTTTTATCGTAATCCAGCTTGTTCTCCTATCCCGAATCTTGATCTATCTTGAGTACTAAACAGTTGATCGTCAAGCAGCTACTAGTTTAAGATGAAAAGCTATAAAACCAAACAACCATAGTATAAATCTAACAACTAAACATTAAAAACACATCCATTAACAAAATACACGTAGGGATACATCTTGCCCTATTGAGAGGGTTTAGCCCATAATCGAAATACAAGCTTCCCTACTAGGAAATAAAGTAAAGGTCATAGTTTAGAACACTCCCTCAAGTCGGCTATGCTCTTCCTTTTGTCGTTTCCTTTTTGCTCTCAACGAAGAATGCTTAGATGGATTAGATTACCGCTTTTATATGTTTGTGCACTTCAGTAGCTTCTCAAGGAAGCTATTGCAGATATTTTTTGCGACCAAGGGCACAGTCGCCCACTCATTAATTAGTATTCAATTAGAGCAATCAATTTTCCCGCCAACATGCATCAAACTATTTTCCAGTCTGTAGCATAAGGGGCTGTGACCCACTCCAATGAGCATTTTTCTCTTGTTTCGCTTTCATGTGATACTTATGTTATGCCCTTACAGAAGACAATAAATGATTCTGTAAAAGCACTTTTTTTATTTTGGAGTGACAAATTTTTGAGATAAAAAAAGTGTAATAAGTAGGTACAAGCTGGGCCAATCAGCAGGAGCCACTATTATTAGTTAAAGATGAGGGTACAATGGTAATTAGGACATGGGATAAAGTAGGGCTAATGAAAATCGCCCAAGATCACAATCACAACTTTTTGGCGTTAGAATTGAGTCATCTCGGGTTTTGAGATGCTCAATCAGGTTGAGGATTCGCGAAGGTGTGTATCACGCTGCATATGTATGTGAATAACTCGCAAAATCACCGAATTATCACCTACTTACCCGTCTACCAAACAGACCCTTACAGGATACTCCAATGTTTGCAACTTTTGATAAGTTGTCAAAAAACACCTTACACTCGAAGGTGAGACTTTGAAATAGACACTAAACCTATGAGCAAAACAATGAAAAAAAAACACAAGAATTATTCTCGTAAAATTAGCGTTTTCATACCTTTTAATGAACTTGTGAATTGCTTGCTCCTAAGGGTGATAAAATTTGTTGACATAATCAGTATACTAGTACTGTTAAGCGTATTTTATAGTACTTGATACATGTACCGAAGGGTGTTTTGATAACTGGTACAGGTACTGAAGGTCGTTCCGCATCGTGTAACGATAACAAAAACCTTGAATTTAGATGAATGGGGATTTACTAGTATTATAAAGAATTGTGCTTACACAATATGTTGTGATGAATTTTTTGACGGTTGAATTTCACCCTTAGATAAATTAATTTCCTATTGTATTTCATTGTTTTTTTTCGGTGAATAAGGGAATTAAATTAAGACAAAATGTTATTATCATACACACTATGGCAATGATTGTCCCCCATACAAGGTACAATCATCCCAACAAGCTATATACATCATCAAGGCGGAAAGAAAGAGCTCATACACAGTCTTGGATGTCAAATCAAATCCATCATGGTCACCGCGGCTAACAACTTTTTAGATGCAGTATGCGAATACCATACTTGCACTTGGATGTTTTCCAGAATATTATCTCTGACGAACAACCCTTGTCGAAATCTCACCTCATTGCGAGCCTTCCATAAATTCCACACTGTCAGTGCCAAATAGATTTCCATAATTCTCTGTCATGCCGTGTGGATGACATGCCTATATGCGCCTAGAAGTGTTCTAACGGTAAGTGATGACCTACGTATAAAAAGCCCATCCAATTGTAAATAGTTGTCTATAAAGCATACAACTTCGGACATGATCAAAATAGATGTGATACCCCCTCGTAGTCCGCCTTGCAAAGAGCACATAAGATTACCTCCAAAGGGAATGTAATACCTTAGTCAATGAGGTTATCTATTGTGTCAATGCGGGATTGGAGCACCCACCAACACAAGGGCATCACGCGAAAAGGTGAGCGTCTACCCCATACCTCGGCTAATTCAAGTTGAGGAGTCACCACGGCGGCCCTTGTGGAGCAAAGTTTCCGAGAGCCACTCCTGACCGTATAATGTCCATAGCAAAATCCGTCTATCACCAAGAGTCCTGGCCCTCACTCGAAACCAACTCCAGTATTTGCATTTCCCAATCCCTAATCCACGCTAATTCTTGGTGACTCAAGGGTCACCACCAACTCCAATGCCATTCAGAGACCCCCACCAACCATTTCATAGCAACAGAGATACCTTTATCCGCTGCTTGTCGATATATACAGGCATCTCGGCTAGCTAACTTACAAGTGCTAGTCCAATCATCTTCCCAAAATCTCATTTTTTTGCCATCCGCATCACACGCTCTATTCGATTTAGAAACCAGCTGTCCGAGCAAATAATTTTCCAAAGATCTCGATACCAACATGAAGAAAGCAGAGTTTGGGGATGGTTCCCCCAATCACCATCTTCCATTTTCAGTTTCCAACCCCATTTGGCTAACAAAGCATAATTGAAAGAGCCTAGATCCAGAATCCCTAATCACCCAAATTGTTTTCTTTGGCACATTGCATCCCAACTGATCCCTCGGATCGAGCCACTAGTCACATGACTAGATTTCTACAAGAAAGCTCGGTATACACTTGTCATCTCCTTAATGATTGATTTTGGTGCCATATACAGCGAGAAGAAATACACTGGCATA
Organism: Pinguicula moranensis; assembly: GCA_028565015.1. NCBI lineage: Eukaryota > Viridiplantae > Streptophyta > Magnoliopsida > Lamiales > Lentibulariaceae > Pinguicula > Pinguicula moranensis. The sequence continues at coordinate 18,559 of JAOWBN010241510.1, forward strand.
ATGTATAATACACTTTTAACTGAGCAGGTAGAGGGCGTTAAACACTCCCTTATCCAACCAATCCATTATTCACAAAATTCCATTTTTCACATCATATTAAGTAAGAATTTCTAGTTGATAGAGTCAAAAGCCTTCATAAAATCTACTTTAAGAAATAAGGCAAAAGTCTTCGTCATTTTTGCATATTGAAGAAGTTTCCTTGCAAGTAAGATATTATCCTGGATTTGACGTCCTCTCATAAAAAACAATTGCTGCAGGGATATAAGTTTATCCATAACCTTTCATAACCTGTTAGCAAGCAATTTAGCCAGTATTTTACTAACACTTCCAATCAATATTGGATGATAATGACCAAGTTCCAAATGAGATAAGATTTTAGCGGCCAAAATGATGGATGTGGTATTGAGGCCACGTAATGTATTTCATTGTTGTCATTGATATTTTGATGTATTGAAAATCATTCGTCATAGATTGAGCTCTGAAATCCATCTTTTCATTTTTTTAGTTAAGTGTATTTACTAGTAAGACCTTTCATTTTATCGTTAGTCGTTTCTATAGTCTGAAATTTGTATGTTCAACTCATCGTCTTCCCAATCTGAATCTCCACAGACAATCAATGCACTCATCCAATCTTCCACTGTGATCCCGGCCGACAACAGACGCCGTGTCTTTAGCCAAAGCATGGTTTGCACCTGAATTTTCTCTAATATCTCGGCAGGTACTGTTGACTTTTCTCCTACATATCTGATTTTATTATGATGAAGCCGGATTTCTCATACAACCCATATCCATAAGCACATAAATTGTCTGTCCGATCCTCTGCTTTTGTTAATTTGGAGGTTTAATTCATAATTGATTTGGATTTCTGCATGTAATATGCAGACAGATCCCAACCAATTGTAGAAGGATCCCCACAATTCCTGCGTCACAGAGCATATTGCAAAGAGGTGACTCGTAATTTCCGTTCTCTGTAAGTAAAATTTGAAGTTTAGATACACAATAGGTATCGCAATTCCTCTATTCTGTAAATTCATGATGTTGGAACTCTATTATGCATAAGTCGCCAAATAAAGGCCGACATTTTGAGAGGAACAACTAAATTCCAAAGTCTTCTCAACATCAACTGTGTTAGATAAAGGCTGACTATATGTTGCTTTAGTTAAATAACCTGACTGGATTGTGTAGCCCCTTGCTGCATCTCGAATCCATTCCATGAAGTGATCTCCCTGCTCTGATAACATAGTAGTTTGTAGTATCCCCAATAGACGATCTAGGTCATCTGATTCTGAATGTGTAATTGGCCTTTGCCACATCCAATTCAATCCTCGCTCCTTGGAGTCCAGAGTGGCTTTATCACAAATCAGTCTATCAGCATCTAGAGTCACTCCGTAGAGTCTAGGTAATTCTTTTGCCAGACTTCTTAATCTTATCTGTAGTTCTGCTTTGAGAGTTCTTTGCACATTCATTGAGAACCAATGTAGTCTTTTAGTGGAAGGCATCCTTCCACAATTGAGGCAACTCTGCCTTCTTGTGATTTTGTAGTTCAGTTGAGTTGCTGTGTCAACATATCTTTCTTGAAGCAAGCTAATCCATATATTTGATCAATCTCTTGCAAAAGTTTCCAGCGCCACTTACCCAATAATGAAGCATTGAAGTTCTAAAGGATTGTGATTCCTAGGCCTCCATTGTCTTTGCTTTGGAAACATTGTTCCCAAGCTACACATGAGGTCTCCTGGGTTCCATTTAGCTTCACCCCAATCCCCACAAAAACTTTCTTTGTATCTTGTTGATTTTTTGTAGGATCTTCACTGGGTCATTGTAGAGAGACAAGTAATAGATTGGTAGGTTTAGCTATGAAACAAAATTAGGCAACCGTGTAACTAAACCCATTATCTTAAGTTGGCAGTTTGAGACAAATTCATGAGCAAGCTGTCGAGAACTTGAGCCGTCACCTATAATGAGCTGGGAACCAAGCCTACAGTGTCTAAGGATACAACACTACTAAACTCAAAATAAAAGTTTAGATAAGTTGGATAAGTCCTTATAGGGTGTTTATTGCAAATAGAGCTGAAAGAGTCATTACTGACGATTCTTTTAGCTTTATGCTAGTAATGGACTAGAGCAAAATGACTCTATTAAATTCCAATATTTCTATTTAGTGAAGTTGATGGAACTCAATACAACAAATGATGCAATTCATATTGGGTCGCAACGGAAATGACCTCTTTGTATAATTACATGGGTAAGGCCGCGTACATCTAGCCCCTCAGACCCCAACTTAATTGAGAATATAATGGGTACGTTGTGAGTTGTGAGGATAAGTCCTTATAGGACAAGGGAGACTATGTCTCACAAGCACAAAGTTTGACTACAACTCAATTATGTAACTCTAATTGACTAGGGCTTTATTTATAGGCTTACAAATTGAAAATGAACTAAATGCAAGAATTAAAGCTTGTTGCAGACACCCTTGTGTTCTTCTAAGTCTTGTCTTGGAATTGGGAGAGGACCAGGCCCTTCAAATGGCCCATGTGTGCTCCCAATATTGGAACACGCCTCTCAAGCCTTCTCCATCCATGTGTGCCTTGACGATGACCTTCCACTTGCTTGACATGAACTCTCACCTCCTCATAAATGCTCCATGTTGACCGTGAGGTGTTCCAAGGGATGGCTTCTTGTCCTACGCATTGGCACTTTTTCCTTGGCCGCTTAAGATGAGTCAGTCATGCGGTCTACAGCTAAGCATGTGCCTTTCTCGGCTATATGTCTCGGCGATGCCATTGTTTTGCTCGGGCGCTTGCGCGTACACTTCAGCTTTTGTCTGCTCAGATCATTCAGGTGCTCATGCACACGCTTCAATGCGCGATTGTAGCCCCGCAGTCACCTTGATGCTGCCTTAGGCACTATTATTGGCCGACTATTGCTTGCCAATCGTTTGCTCCATCTATCGTGCGTTGTTCAACCGTCCGCGCATCTTCTGTGCGCTACTCGACCGTATATGTATCATCTGTGCACTACTCGATAGTTTGCGCATTATCTGTGCGCTGCTCGACCATCCGCACAACAGTCGCTCATCCCTCTCGTTCGCTGCTCGCTCATAGCCAATTGCTCGTATGCTTGCTTGGAAGCTTTGTGCGTCAGCCATTGGGACCATGAGACTGTCCGCCCATCATGCTTGGGTTGCGGCCCTGGTCATAAAGCGTGATCATCCCGGCTACAATGCTTTGCCCCTACAGACTCGCCCGCCATCATCTTGGTCTACGATATTGTGACAATGTCTTGCAGTTACTTCAATCAACTGCGCATGTCGTTCCATGCATCGGTGGTCGCTTGAGGACCCCATTTTCCTCGGTCAACTGGTGCCTCTGAAAATGTCTCACCACAACCGGGTTCAAGGAAGGACGGATTGCGTCAAGCATGACTGTTGTAGGAGAATCACACACACCCCTCACCCCCTCAAAGTTAGATATTTGTTCTCCCATTACAGTCTCGATATGTTGGTATCAATGACTCACTTCTATAAGCACAATATCCTAGGATTTTCACCAATAGGTAAGGCCAATTACTTGAAAGACAAAGATTCTATAGTACAATGTAGAGTGATAGCTGCAGCGTCTAGGAATGAATTAGAGAGTTTGACTCCATTGAGTATGCATTTATCATAATTAATCTTCAGTGTACTAACAATTTCCAAAAATATTTGGATATACTTCATGGTTCTAACATTCTGTTGTGTTCCAGCTTCAATAAGCAGTGTATCATCTGCAAATTGCACATTACATATGTTTGTTATCCCCATTGAGTATGGTGTGCGCAGTTCAATAGCTTAAGCTTGTTGAATCATCAAGTCATGTCCTTCTACAGCTAGAAGAAAGGGAAAGGGGGATAATGCACCCCTGACTAAATCCTTTATGTTGTTTGAAGGGTCTTGTGGCGCTTCCATTTATCAAGATAGAAGTTGAAGTTGTAGTAACACATTCGAGTATCTAGCTTATACTTTTTTTTTTTTTTATCAAATCCCATTTTCATCATGATTTCAGTCAAGTATGACCACTCAATCCCATCAAAAAATTTCTTAAAATCGAATTTGACGAGTAGACAGCTTCTCCTGGTTCTCTTGGCATGAACCAAGATTTTCATTAGCAATAATGATGCCTTCTCCTATATTCCTGCCTCTTAGAAAGTCGTCTTGTGTTGGAGATATCAGCTTAGGAAGTACCTTTTTCAATAAGTTGGCCAAGACTTTGGAGAGAACCTTTTAAGCACAATTGATCATTGTTATGGGTCTACAATAATCTATGCTTCTAGCAGAGGGTACTTTAGGCATGAAGGTGATGAATGTTGAATTCAACTTGGTTGGGATGCCATTGTTATTATATTCCCCGACAAATAGAATGAAATTTTCTTTCATAATCCCTTGTGTTGTTCAATAAAAATGAAGTTGTAGCCATCAGACCCAGGGCTGCGGTTCCCCTCACAACTCCATATTGCCTTTGTTATTTCTTCCATAGAGAATTCTTTTGTCAACATTTCATTATTTGTTGCAGTCAAGGTGTTCACTAGTAGAAGGTTCAGTTAAATTCTTTGTGTGATGGAGGGGGAATAGTGCTCTTCAAAATATTGTCTAACACCTTCCTTGACTACCCGAATATCTTCAATCCAATTCCCATCCAATATGATCCCTGTAATTGATGTTTTCCTTCTGTCATTGGTTATACAAGCATGGAATGGAGCTAGAGTTAGCATCACCTTCCACGAGTCATCCTTTTTTGTACTTTTGATTGGCTAGTGCTGCATCTCTTCTTTCAACTTGCTTCAAGCTTATCCATAGTTGCTTTTTTCTAGCTCATGATAAAAGTATCCTCTCATGATTGCTGTCATAATCACAAATCTCCAACGCGTTTGCTACATATCGTCTTGAGGTGTTTTGAATTATTGCGAAAACTTGGGATCTCTAATTTAGTGTTTTGGTGACATAGGTTAAACATGGTATAACTCTGCCATGTCATTTATTTAATTAGAAATTTACCAAACTTACCCCGAATGTTTGCACGATTTAAGCCTATATGATTTCTTCTGAACCCTACCTGCAACCCCTCATTTCTCCCTTCGAACCCTGGTTGCTTGAAAAATTCCTACGAAGAGGCCCACAACATTGGATGATTCCATGGAGAAGCGCGCCACGTCTCCTTCAGTGATGTCATCTAAGATCCACTTGGCAACGTCGTGGAAATGCCAATTGAGATGGATGCCACCTCTTTTCCAGTAACTATGTCGAAGGCAAAACTCGAAGGATCG